>PVKP010017872.1:0-45272 GCA_004027715.1 Plecturocebus donacophilus | reverse complement strand
ATACACCATGGAATATTATGCAGCCATCAAAAACGATGAGTTCGTGTCCTTTGTAGGGACATGGATGAACCTGGAAACCATCATTCTCAGCAAACTGACACAAGAACACAAAATCAAACACCGCATGTTCTCACTCATAGGCAGGTGTTGAACAATGAGAACACATGGACACAGGGAGGGGAGCACTATACGCTGGGGTATGTTGGGGGAAAATAGGGGAGGGACAGTGTGGGGGGAGGGACAGTGGGGAGTGGGGAGTTGCGGGGAGATAGCATGGGGAGAAATGCCAGATATAGGTGAAGGGGAGGAAGGCAACAAATTACACTGCCACGTGTGTACCTATGCAACAATATTGTATGTTCTTCACATGTACCCCAAAACCTAAAATGCAATAAAAAAATAATTAAAAAAAAATAAAACCCCATCATCTCAAAAACTCCTTAAGCTGATAAGCAACTTCAGCAAAGTCTCAGGATACAAAATTAATATGCAAGAATCACAAGCATTCCAGTAAGATAAACAGAGAGCCAAATCATGAGTGAACTCCCATTCACAATTGCCACAAAGAGAATAAAATACTTAGGCATACAACTTACAAGAGATGCAAAGGACCTCTTCAAGGAGAACTACAAACCACTGCTCAAGGAAGTAAGAGAGGACACAAACAAATGGAAAAACATTACATGCTCATGGATAGGAAGAATCAATATTGTGAAAATGGACATACTGCCCCAAGTAATTTATAGATTAAATGCTATTCCCATCAAATTACCGTTGACTTCCTTCATATAATTAGAAAAAAGCTACTTTAAATTTCATATGGAACCAAAAAAGAGCCCATATAGCCAAGACAATCCTAAGCAAAAAGAACAAAGCTGGAGGCATCACGCTACCTTACTTCAGGCTATACTATAAGGCTACAGTAACCAAAACAGCATAGTGCTGGTACGAAAACAGATATATAGACCAATGGAACAGAACAGAGGCCTCAGAAATAACACCACACATCTACAACCATCTGATCTTTGACAAACCTGACAGAAACAAGCAATGAGGAAAGGATTCCTTATTTAATAAATGATGTTGAGAAAACTGGCTAGCCATATGCAGAAAACTGAAACTGGGCCCCTTCTTTACACCTTACACAAAAATTAACTCAAGATGGATTAAAGATTTAAACATAAGACCTAAAACCACAAAAACTCTAGAAGAAAACCTAGGCAATACCATTCAGGACATAGTCATTGGCAAAGATTTCATGACTAAAACACCAAAAGCAATGGCAAGAAAAGCCAAAACTGACAAATGGGATCTAATTAAACTAAACAGCTTCTGCACAGAAAAAAAACTATCATCCAAGTGAACAGGCAACCTATACAATGGGAGAAAATTTTTGCAATCTTCCCATCTGACAAAGGGCTAATATCCATAATCTACAAAGAACTTTAACAAATATATGAGAAAAAAACAACCCCATGAAAAAGTAGGTAAAAGATATGAATAGACACTTCTCAAAAGAAGAAATTTATGCAGCCAGCAAATATATGAAAAAAAGCTCATGATCACTCGTAATTAGAAAACCACATTGAGATGCCATCTCATGTCAGTTAGAATGGCAATCATTAAAAAGTCAGGAGACAACAGATGCTGGAAAGGATGTGGAGAAACAGGAACGTTTCTACACTGTTGGTGGGAGAGTAAATTAGTTCAACCATTGTGGAAGATAGTGTGTCAACTCCTCAAGGATCTAGAACTAGAAATACCATCTGACCCAGCAATCCTACTACTAGGTATATACCCAAAGGATTATAAATCATTCTACTATAAAGATACATGTACATATGTGTTTACTGCAGCACTGTTCACAAGAGCAAAGACTTGGAACCAACCGAAATGCCCATCTGTGATAGACTGGATAAAGAAAATGTGGCACATTGGAACCATAGAATACTATGCAGCAATAAAAAGGAATCAGTTCATGTCCTTTGCAGGGACACGGATGAAGCTGGAAACCATCACTCTCAGCAAACTAACACAGGATCAGAAAACCAAACACCACATGTTCTCACTCATAAGTGGGAGTTAAACAATGAGAACACATGGACACAGGGAAGGGAACATCACACACCAGAGCTTGTTGTTGGTGGTGGTGGGGGGGTTAGGGGAGGGAAAGCATTAGGAGAAATACCTAATGTAGATGACAGGTTGACGGATGCAGCCAACCACCATGGCACATGTATACCTATGTAACAAACCTCCACAATCTGCACATGTACCCCAGAACTTAAAGTATAATAATAATAAATAAAAAGTCTCACTTCCCCACTTCAAATGTTAGTTACCTCTTCATCGTCTTCCTCGTCTTCAACATCCAGAATTCCTGAATCCTGTTCAGACTTGGGACTAGTACTTTCTATCTCTGTATCAAAGATTATATATGTATCTTTCTTAGATTTCCTCTTGCTACCTATTCTGGGTTGTTGCAAGACGATGTTATCCAGGTTTCTTTGTTGTTGGGCCTAGGATAGAGAAAAACACACACAAACACACCAAAATGGTGGGGGTAGGGAGAGAGAAAGAAAGAAAAAAGAAACAAAACTTAATTAAGCTTTCAATGAACTTCTAATTTTGAACAAATTGGTATCTTAAAATATTACAACAAAAGGTCTTAGTACATAAAGCTTAGTCTCAGATATAAAACCAAATACATTAATGTATACTTTTTTAACCCTGAAGCTATCCTATTTTAACTCATTTTCCAAGTTAACACAGAAAACAGATAATCAGTCAATATTATCATAAGACTTTTCTAATATATCCATTAAATCTTCACAAAAACAAATCTATCCATTTTTGCCTAAGTAGGCCAGGAGATTAGTGCAAATTCCTACTATTTATCTTTTACAAGAAAATATCATATTGAGACCATAATGTGTGGAAAACAAAGGGTGGGAGCTTAGAATTAATTTTAATTCATTTAGGCAGAGACTGTTAAAAACAGTTATGTGGATATAAGAGACCAATGAAATATAATCAGAAGAATGAATTATCTTCAGAAAATGATTTAACTAAGCAATCCAATAGGATTCCATGACTGTGATCTGTGGAAAGCAGGGTTTTAAAGGGTTTTTTTCTTCTGAACCCTAGATAAGGTAGCATAATCCCTTCAGCCTAAAAAATTACTGAAATGATGGCATGTTTTCAATAGATACAGTAAGGTAGAAAGTGTGACTATCCAGAGTCAACAACAGAAATATTAAACCACACATTATTAGAGTTAGAAGTTACCTTAATCACCACTCAGGAAACTGAGGCTAGAAAACAAAGGATTTGTTTGAAGTCACAAGGCAAGTGAGTGGTAAATCAGAAGCTCAAAGTATGATCTCCTAAATTTCAAATCAGTGATACTTCCACTACACCAACAGTCCCTCAAAGCATGACCAAAATGTTTCCCAAAAATGAGTTGTGGTCAAATCAACAGGAAACCCTGCATCCCATGAAGCCTTCTTATAGATATGTAATGCACACTAACAGAATAAAAGCTGTGAGAAGTCCTATTTTAAAGAAACTTGTTTAATTTGGCTTAATCCAGCATGTTCCAAAAACATTTCCCAATGGAACTTTCCTTTTTCTCTTTCTTTTAATGTAATATTTGGTATCACCCCAAGATACAAAGCTTGAGAATGTGACCTCTGAAAGTATACATTTTTTAATCAATATATGATATTTCTCCTCAGTGGCAAACAGAAATTAGACCAGGAGAAAAATCAGTCTCCAAATCGTCTGTATAAGATTAATGAAATGAAGATAAATATAAAGCATAAGAAGTACAGGCATGGTCAAATGACACCATTATAACAAGGCAGAGAAAAACTTCAACTATGTGAACTAGTTTCTGCCAAGAAAATGAAAAGAATCTACATTCCAGAGATTTCAATCAATGGACATACTTGTTTCTCTGCATATTACCCATTGATATTTTGGTTAGATTTACATAAATACATGGCTTCAGTAACAAACTGAGATAGAGAATTACCCAAAGTCATTTAATTTAGGTTTATACAAGACACAATATCCTCTAACCCTTTCAGAAACCAAGTTAAATAGAATATTCTTTCTATTTTTCTCAAAAAGTAAGATGTTCTTCCCCACATACTTCCAATGCAAAATATACAAAAAGGAATCAAGGACTCCAGAAGCACAGAGGAAGGTAGAACTTCCTTCAAAACTTTCATATTTTAAAAAAGCAAACTCTCAACTAAAGAGTAATCATTTGCTCCCTTAACTTTATCCTCTTTCAGTACAGCAAAATACAATAAGTAAGTTGTATTTTATTGAATACTGTTAATTATTTTTCTTTCACAATCAATAAAATATTGTCAGTGTTTCAAAAGCAATGAGCAAATGAAAGTTATCATCTATTCAAAATGTATGTTATGGGACTTGCAGGAGGTGGTGAAGACTAAATACAGATATAAATATATAAATACATATAATATATATTAAACTGAAAATGTAACATTGAAGTCCAGAAAATGACAAAAAGAAAAAGCCCTTCATAGATATTTTCTAACATGCTATGCTGTTTCATCAAGACCACTGATTCTATCCCTCCAGAGACAACCATTATAATAATGTGAGAAAGAAGCAGCTGACTGATTTCTGCTGACTAGTTTGGAGTAGAGGCACGGGGTACAAAGCATATAAACAGCAGCTAGATCTTAGAAAGCATTTAGGTGCTTTCACTTTCTTAGTTGTTCATTCTATTTGTAAGTAATTTTTATGCACTTAACCACCTCTTCCTCAAGAGTCCTTCATATATATTCTTCTCTGATTTCCTAATATAGGGAAATTGAGCAAAACCATTCTTTCTACTCTCCCAAAATCCAGCAGCACATGTCCCATTTCCTATTACTAATGTGTGTTCCACCATCGCCTCATTTCCAACATACCTAAAATGGAACTAATCACCTTCCCATTACAATCCCCTTACCTAATGCAGCCAGGCTTTTCTTAAATCACATTTATTCATCATGCCAATTAAATATAAGGGAAGTTGTGGGGGGTGGCTTTAAACAAACCCAAACTCCATAATCTATCACTTAAATTCCACCATAATGGAAGCTGAACCTAATTTTCCAATGTACTTACCCAATACCCTCCAAGATGAATCTTCCAATCAGATGAGACTCTACCTCCTAATACACTGGGTAAATTTCCACTTCTATATCTTTACTTATGCCATTTTTCTACCTGATTACCTTTCCCTGCTTCAATCTAACCCTTTCTACAAAACCCAATTAAAATTCTTCTTCCTTTAGAAAGCTACTTCTCACTGCTCTAACTCATGATGCTTTCTCTCTGTACTCCTACCTTTCAGTCAAACACATATTAAATGTCTACATGGTATCAAGCATTGTGTTGCACACTGGTGATACAAAGAAACAAGATGGAGACCCTGACTCCTGAATCTCACATCATACTATTACAGGAAGCAAATAGGCAAAGAAAAGATATATATGATAAAAGATAAACATGATTTTTTTGGAGATAAATGGAAAGAGTAACCATCCCAGAAGAATGAAACAGCATGAGAAAGGACTATGTATAAAAAAATATTATCCACTCAGGGAATGGCAAGTAACTTTGTATAATTCGAGTATAGGTTATAAAGGAATAACAGGAGATAAAGTTAAAGATGGTATATAGAGCAGTTTCACTGTTAGAGAAACAATAAAAGAATATAAGCGAGGGAATAATAGGATCAGCTTTACAGACCAGACAAACCCGCCTGGAGTAGAGGAATAGTCAACTGGGAGAAGACAAATATTGGAAACAGTAAATCTAATACAGATCACTAAAACAGTCCAAATAACATTATGCGAACTTGAATAAAGGTAACAACAGATTATAAGAAGCAAAAGTAACAGAATTTACTGACTTAAATGCAGTACATGAAAGAGAAGAAGAAAATAAGAATCACTCCAAGTTTTCTTGCCTTGATGACTAGACAATAGGACCATTCCAAACAATAAGAACAATGAAAATAGTAAGTTGAATGCAGGATTAAAAAAGATGAGTTCAGCAAACCTGTTGGGTATTGACGTAAAAATGACAGTAAAGCACCTCTGTGTATACAACTCTTTCAGGATAAGAAAAGAGTTCTCATCTTTTTTTTATTCTTAGAATGCCCCTAGTCCAGAAAGTGACATACACATAGTAAAATTAGATATTTATTATATAAAGGTAAGAGATAACAAAAGGGAATCCATGTGAAAATGAGATTTGGCCCAATAAAAATTTATAAAAGACATGACTTGGGTGCCTTTCTACCCATAGAAGTTAGGGTAGAACCCACAAGCATGACCTAACCTGGACTGTTAAACTAATTCACCATTAACACTTCTAAAACTGTCAAAGTGTGTCTATGAGGCATCTTATATATGCCATTAAATAAACATTTATTGTGGACCACAACTTCCAAGGCTACCTAGCAATAAGACTCAAGAGAGTTAAAAATAATAAGAATCAAAGGCTAAAGGCTCCTGACTTTCTCAACCCAATACTGCACTCTAGTGGATTAGAGGCATACATACAAGTGACCTTCAGAATAAGAAAATCGTTGAAAAGAGAGGTTTAGGCTTATAGATTGGAAGTCTTGGAGGTCTAATATAATTATGTAGGCTTCAATAACAGAGTGCTCTAAACAGGGGAGAAACAAAGCTTCTTGGAAAAAGATAGGTCTTACTCTGAAACGTACTAATTGAGCAGGTTACTTCTCTGTGCAATATCCTTATCTATAAAAAAAGAAAAAGATTAATTAAACCTACCTCAGAGCTGCCACAAGGCTCAAATGAGAAAATACATGTGAAGTCTCTTATATTAAAACAAACAAACAAACAAGCTCTACATGTCTTGCCTCTAAAAAAGAAATAGGAATTTTTTTTTTTTTTTTTTTTTTTTTTTGGAAAAAGGGTCTCACTGTCCTCCACATCTGCCTCCTGGGTTCAAGCAATTCTCAGCCTTCCAAGTAGCTGGGATTACAGGCACGCACCACTATGCCCAGCACTTTTTTTGTATTTTTAGCAGAGACGGGGTGTCACCATGTTGGTCAGGCTGTTCTCAAATTCCTGACTCAAATGATCCACCCGCCTCAGCCTCCCAAAGTACTGGGATTACAGGCGTGAGCCACCAGGCCTGGCCAGGAATCTTGTTTCACTATCTACTATGGAAACATCTGAAACCCAGCAATATTTCAATACATAATTAATGGCATCTAATATCATTGTATGTTATAACAAATTTTGCATTTACATACATTTCAAGTATTATGTATCTGTAATGGACACCATTAGTGCACCACTTAAATCCTCTGTCTCACCTATTATTCCAGCTACCATCAGCAACCAGTTCTGAACAGGTCTGAAAGCATCACATAATGTAACCTGACATTGGCTTGGATACTTACAGTACACTTCTTGTTTCCTGCCTTAGGACTTTTCTAATACCGGAATGTGGAATCCCACAATAAATACTTATTACTCCTGGAGCACAATCTAGAAGTAAAACAACCCCTGAAAAACAGCTGACAGAAATGTTTCTTTGCTTTGTTCCCTCCATAGTCAGTTCCAAAAGTCTTCTCAGAGTCCCACAGATTAAGGAACTAGACTGCACTAGGATTGTACCATCGTACTGACTCTCCCACCTTCTCTTTTCATTCCTCCTAACTCTTACTTCTGTTCCACGTGATCATATAACTGACTAAACCAGCCACATATCGACTTCCCAGGCTAAGAGCAACCAAAGCTAAAATAACATCCCATCAACAATACAGTAAAGTGGAATTGTGATTGTGTTGTGTCTGAACCCCAAAGGATAACCATAAAAATAAATGTCAAAATCAAGATAGGAAGAACCCAAAGTTGCCATGTCAAGTCTCACCAAACAAAAATAACTGTAAGAAAGCTGCAGTTTCAAACCACAGTTTTTTCACACTTATTGGGATTGGATCTGGAATCTTTCTTTGGCAACTCCAGTAACAGATTCAAACAAACAAACAAAATGAAAACAAAAAAACAAAAGGTGATTTAAGATGAAGGAAAAAGGCCATCTTAAGATAATCTAGAAAAAGTTATTTGTATGTTATTGTCCATAGAAGTATGTTTATGTGGTGTGTGTGTGTTTTGTGTGATATTTTAAAACAAATAGACAAGTAGTTTTCTTAGACCTTCATCAAGCCCCAAGCGATTTCCATCAATAAGGTTATTATACTTAGGGCCTTTTGTATTTAAATTAAGGAAGGGGGTCGCTATATCACCTTTAAAGTTCTAATAGTTACCCCAGGCCCAGGCAGCTCTCCAGGTTCCTGGAGCACTCTTCTCCTGGAAGAGTTCTGGAAGCCTCCACCGCCCCATGCAGAGAACCTGGGACCAAGATTTCCCAGCTCCACACCTAGGCATACCTCTGGGCACTTAGTGGCCACCCACTGAATTCTCCTTCAGCACTAGTGCTTGTGCCTGCCACTGGGGGACCCGTAGGTGGGCCTGCTGGGTCTGACCCCTCCCATCTTACTCATCACCCCCCCAACCCCCAGAGCAAAGATGGGAGCTGAGACTAGGGTACCCTCCACAGATCAGCCCACTAACTGAGGTAACAGAGAGCTTCTCCCAATAAAAGAGTCAGATATATACCCAACCACACTGGGCACAATCAGCACTGACCCATATGCGCCACCTACTGGCTTCCAAGTCCAATCACAGACTCAATACAAAATCTGCAGACAGAAGTTCATAGTTCATAGAAAAAAAGGCGAAAGACTCTGCCCAACATTCTCTGTAGTCACAGGCCCTGGGGAGGACAAAAGGGAAAGGGAAATATATATATATATGCAAAAAATAAAAATTTAAAAATTTTACCCAATGAAAATGACTATAGGCCAGGAGCAGTGGCTTATGCCTATTATCGCAGCATTTTGGGAGGCTGAGGTGGGCTGATTGCTTGAGCTCAGAGTTCAAGACCAGCCTGGGCAATATAGTGAAACTCCATCTCTAACCAAAAAAAAAAGAAAGAAAGAAAAAATCTGGGGGCCTGTAGCTGTGATCCCAGATATTTTGGAGGCTGAGGTGGGAGGATCACTTGATTCCAGGAGGTGGAGGTTGCAGTGAGCTGAGATCATACCACTATACTCCAGCCTGGATTATAAAGTGAGACCCTGTCTCTAAAATAGAAAAGAATTACAGAAATTAGAAGTGCCGGTATCTCTAGCTGAGAAGGAAGCAGTACAAATATTCTGGCACCATGAAAAATCTGAATGTAGTGACACCATCATAAGGTCACAAAAGCTCTCCAGCAATGGTTCCTTACAAAAATGGAAATTTAGAAATAACAGATAAAGAATTCAAAAGGGACTACAAGGAAGCTCAATGAGATCTAAGAAAAGGTTGAAAATCAGCACAAAGGAACTTCTAAATCAACCGAGGAAATGAAGAGAAAGATAAACATATTTAAAAGAAATTAATTAGAGCTTCTGGAATTGACAAACTCATTTAGGGAATTTCAAAATATAATGGAAAGTTTTAGCAATAGGCTGGACAAAGAGGAAGAAAAAAATTGCAGAGCTTAAAGACCAGTCTTTGAACTAACCCAGTCAGATAAAAATAAAGAAAAAAGAATTTTTAAAAATGAACAAAGTCTTCAAGAACTATGGGACTATGTAAAACAACCAAACCTATGAATTACTGGCATTCCTAAGAGTGAAGAAGAAAAAGTCAACAACCTGGAAAACTTGTTTCAGGGAAAAATTCAAGGAAACCTCCCTAATCTCACTGGAGATGTGGACATACAGATAAAAGAAATCCAAAGAACACCTACAAGATACGACACAACATGAACGTCATCAAAGCATATAGTCAACACACTATCCAAGCTCAACTCTCAAGAAAAAATCTTGAAGGTAGCTAGAGAAAAAGGTCATGTCACATACAAAAGGATAACCATGAGGCTAACAGTGAACTTCTCAGTGGAACTCTTACAATACAGGACAGATTAGGAAAATATTGTCAGTATTGTTACAGAAAAGAAATTTGAACCAAGAATTTGATATCCAGCCAACTAAGCTTCATAAGCAAAGAAGAAAAAAAAAACCTTGTCCAAACAAGCAAACACTAAGGGAGACACTAGACCCACCTTAAAAGAAATCCTTAAGGGAGTTTTTTGTGGGGTTTTTTTGTTTTGTTTTGTTTTGTTTTTGTTTTTGTTTTTTGACAGAGTCTCACTCTGTCATCCAGGCTGGAGTGCAGTGGCGTGATCTCAGCTCACTGCAACCTCCGCCTCCGGGATTCAAGCGATTTTCATGCCTCAGCCTCCTGAGTAGCTGGGACTACAGGCACACACCACCACACCATCTAATTTTTTGTGTTTTTAATAGAGACGGGGTTTCACCATGTTGGCCAGGCTGGTCTCGAACTCCTGACTTCAGGTGATCCACCTGCCTTAGCCTCCCAAAGTGCTGGGATTACAGGCATGAGCCACCATCCTGGCCTCTTAAGGGAATTCTAAACATGGAAACAAAAGAACGATACTCGCTACCACAAAAGTATACTTAAGTACAGAGCCCACAAGACCATATAAAGCAATAACACCATAGAAACTACAAAGCAACCAGCTAACAATATTAATATTAACCTTGAACATAAACAGTCTAAATACCCTACTTAAAAGGCACTGATATGCAAGTTGAGTTTAAAAAAAAAAAAGAAAGAAAGAAAACAAGGCCCTTCCATCCTGTCTTTGGGAGACCCATCTCACATGTAATGATAGCCATAGGCTCAAAGTAAAGGATTTGTGCCTACTCATAGGCACAAACAGAAAACAAACAAAAAAAAAGCACAGGTTACCATTCTTATATCTGATAAATCATACTTTAAGCCAACAACTGTAAAAAAGGACAAAGAAGGGCATCATATAATGATGAATGGTGCAATTCAACAAGAAGACTTAACTACCCTAAATATGTATGCACCTAACGTTGGAGAACACAGATTCATAAAATAAGTTCTTCCTGACCTAAGAAAAGACTCAGATGACCACACAATAATAGTGAAGGACTTCAATACCCCACTGGTAACAGACAGACCACAGAGGCAGAAAACTAACAGATATTCTGGACTTACATTCAACAGTGGACCGGACCTAGCAGACATTTACAGAACACTCCACCTATCAACCACGAATATACATTCTTCTCCACTATATGAGGAACATACTCCAAGATGGATCACATCACTGGCTATAGAGAAAGTCTCAGTAAATTAAAAACAAACAAACAAACAAAACTGAAATCATACCAACTACACTCTCAGAGCACAGTGGAATAAAAACAGAAATCAATACCAAGAAGATCTCTCAAAACCACACAATTACATAGGAATTAAACAATTTGTTCCTGAATAACTTTTGAGTAAACAACAAACTAAGAAAGAAATCAAAATATTCTTTGAAATAAATGAATACAGAAACACAACATACCAAAATCTCTGGGATGCAACAAAAGCAGTGTTAAGAGGAAAGTTTATAGCCCGAAACATCTACCTAAAAAAGTTAGAAAGATCTGAAATTAATGATCTAATATCTCATCTAGAGAAATGAGAAAAACAAGAACAAACCAACCTCAAAGCTACTAGAAGAAAAAAACATTAGAGAAAAATTGAACAATATTAAGATGAAAAAATGCACACAAAAGATCAATGAAAGTAAAAGTGGGTTGTTCTAAAGAATAAACTAGGTTGATTGATTATGAGCTAGATTAACAAAGAAAAAAGAGAGAAAATCCAAATAAGCACAATCAGAAATGACAAAGGTGGCCAGGCACAGTGGCTCATGCCTGCAATCCCAGTACTTTGGGAGACCAAGGAGGTGGATCACCTGAAGTCAGGAGTTCGAGACCAGCCTGGCCAACATAGCGAAACCCCGTCCCTACTAAAAATACAAAATTTGCCAGGTGCAGTGGCTCATGCCCATAGTCCCAGCTACTCAGGAGGCTGAGGCAAAAGAATCACTTGAACCCAGGAGGCGAAGGTTGCAGTGAGCCAAGATCATGCCATTGCACTCCAGCCTAGGTGACAGAGTGCCAAAAAAAAGGAAAGAAAAGAAATGACAAAGGTGGCATTGCAAGAGATACCACAGAAATATAAAAGATGCTCAGAGCCTAGTATGGACACCACTATGTCCAAAAACTGGAAAATCCAGAGAAAATGAATAAATTCCTGAGAAACACAACCTCTCAAGATTAAATCAGGAAGACAGTGAAATCCTGCTAGACCAATATCAAGTTCCAAAATTGTATCAGTAATTAAAAAAAATAATAACCTATCAACCTAAAAAAGCCCTGGACTAGATGTATTCATACCCAGATTCTACAAGATATACAAAGAAGAGTTGGTACCAATTCAACTGACATATAGACCAAAAGAACACAACAGAGAACCCAGAAATAAAGCCACACACCTACAACCATCTGATTCTACGAAGTTGACAAAAATAAGCAATGGGAAAAGGGCTTCTTAAATCAACAGTGGTGCTGGGATAACTGCCTAGCTATATGCAGAAGAATAAAACTGGACCTCTATCTTTTACATATACAAAAATTAACTCATGATGAACTAAAGATTTCAATGAAAAACCTCAAACTATTAAAATGCTAGAAGAAAATCTAGGAAATGCCATTCTAGACATCAGCCTTGGGAAATAATTTATGTCCAAGTCTACAAAAGCAATTGCAACAAAAACAAAAATTGATCAATAGGACCTAATTAAACTAAAGAGCTTCTACACAGCAAAAGAAACTATCAACAGAGAAAACAGACAACCTAACGAATGGGAGAAAATATTTGCAAACTATGCATTTGATATCCAGAATCTATAAGGAACCTGAACAATTCAACAAGTAAAAACAAACAGCCCCATTAAAAAGTGAGCAAAAGAAATGAACAGGCACTTCTCAAAAGAAGACATACAAGCAACCAACAAAAATACAAAAACAAGCTCACCATCACTAATCATCAGGGAAATGAAAATCAAAACCACAATGAGATACCATCTTACACCAGTCAGAACAGCTACTGTTAAAAAGTCAAAAAACAACAGATGCTGATGAGGCTGCAGAGAAAAGGGAATGTTTATACATTGTCAGAGGGAATGTAAATTAGTTCAGCCACTGTGGAAAGCAATTTTGAGATTTTTCATATAACTTAAAACAGAACTACCCTTTGACCTACCAATCCAATTACTGGGTATCTATCCAAAAGAAAACAAATCATTCTATCAAAAATACATATGAACTCACATGATCATCGCAGCACTATTCACAATAGCAAAGGTGTGGAATCAACCTAGGTGTCCATCAACAGTGGATTGGATTAAAAAAATGTGGTTCATATACATCATAGAATACTATGTAGCCATAAAAAGTAATGAAATCATGTCATTTGCAGCAGCATGGATGCAGCTAGAGACCACTATCCTAAGCAAACTAATGCAGGAACGGAAAACCAAATACTGCAGGTTCTCACTTATAAGTGGGAGCTAAGCACTGAAAAATCATAGACATAAAGATGGCAACAACAGACACTAGAAACTGACTAATAAAGAGGGGAAAGAAAGGGAAAGAAAAGGGTTGAAAAACTAACTGTTGGTTACTATGCTCATTATCTGAGTAAAAGGATCATTCACATCCCAACTAACATTGCTAACATCACGCAATATACACATATAATTGGATGATAACCATGCGCCCACCTGAATCTAAAATAAAATTAGAAATTATTTTTAAAGTGATGATGATAATAATGTTAGGGCCACCTCATCTTTAACAGAAAATATGTATATAAAATAATTATGTTGGTTTTGTTAATAAATAAATAAAATTATAATCATTGAGCATCAAAGAGAATTATCAACAGAGTAAAAAGGCAGCCTAGAAAGTGGGAGAAAATATTCACAAATCATGTATCTGATAAGGGATTAATATCCCTATTATGTTAAGAATTCCTAAAATGCAACAACAATAACAAAAACTAACCCGGTCTTTTTAATGGACAAAAGACTTGAATAGACATTTCTTGAAAGAATATATACAAATGGCCAACAAAAATATGAAAAGATGTCAACATCATCAATCTATAGAGAATGCAAGTTAAAACCACAATGAGATATCCTCATATCCATTAGGGTGGTCACTATCAAAAACAAAGAAAATGACAAGTGTTGGCAAGGATGTGGATAAATGGGAGAACTTGTGCATTGTTGGTGGGAATGTATAATGCTTTCCACTACAGAAAACAGTATGAAGGTTCCTCTAAAATATTTAAAATAAAATTAAAACACTATCCAGAAATCCCATTTCTGGGTAGATATCCAAAAGAACTTAAAGCTTGAATTCAAAGAAATATCTGCAAGCACATGCCTGTTGCAGCAATATTAACATTAGCCAAGAGGTGAAAGCAACCCAAACATTCATCAAAGGATGAATGGATAAAGAAAATGTGACATATACAATGAAATATTATGTGGTCTTAAATAATAAAATTCTGTCACATTTTACAGAATGTATGAACCCTGAGGACATTTTGCTAAGTGAAATAAGCTAGTCATAAAAATACAAAAACAAACAAACAAACAAACAAAAAACCTGTATGATACCACTCTTATGGGGTATATCAGGTAGTCAAACTAGTAAAAATAGAAAGTAGAATGGTGGTTGCTAGGGGCTGGGAGCAAGGGAATATGGGAAGTTAATTTCAATGGGTATATAGTTTCAGTTTTGCAAGATTAAAAAGTTCTAAAGATTGGCTGTATAACACTGTGAATATACTTAACACTACTGAACTATAAAATTACGGCTTGACCAAATTGGGAAAAAAAATTAATAATTTTAATTTTTTTAAATTATAATTGATATCCTTTGCCCTTTAAAAACTAAAAGGTTTAACTCCAGATTATAATTGAATATTTATTTCATTGGTGAGTGAGGAGGTATTTGTAATATTAGAACTCCTTGTAATAAGATGGACACATACAAAACATTACAATTGGTATGAAGCAATAATGGAATTTTTACAGAATTCTCTTGTGAATCAGAGTAATTCCCAGCTCTTTTTAAATATTACCTTTTCCCTTTACATAGACATACAAGCATTCACACCAACATGGGTTATTTGCACTTACTTCATAGACTTTTTCATAGGAAAGTAAAAACATTAAAAGAATTACTATGAAAAAACAACAAGGCAGTGAGGCCAAGAAGAAAAAAACACCAGAAAAGAGTCATGATATCTAACTTGTAGCTCTAAATGCAACAACTACTTGTGTAACCTTGTGTGATTTTACTCACTTAAAATTTTGAGCCTTTTAAATAGTTTTAGCACTAAATTCTATATATTTATTATTTTGACACTTGAAACAATATAAATTCAGTACAAAAAAGTAGAATATAACATTTATCTTACTTCAAAAATGAAAAAAGAGATAATTTTTTAAAACCCCATAACACTTTCCGATAAGATAGCTGACACAAACTTAGTAACTTTTTAATAATTAATATGCATATTTGAGTTGAAATAACTAGTTCAAAGCTAAAAATTATTTTATTTCCTTCTACTATCTTCAACAAAGTATTACAAAGTGCTCTGAATTTCTAAAATGTTATCAAAATGCAAAACATTCAGTAGTATGTACTGAGTATTCAAAATACTAAAACTAAGCACATATTCCAGGAAAAAAATAGCATTTTTTGTTAAAAGAGTAATGTTTTAAATTTTGGCAATGAACAGGACACGCAGGTCTATCTAGTAATTTCCTTGGCTCCAAGTGATCCACTATGATGTAGTATCTTCCTGAAAATTAGTTTTAGTTTGCCCCTAGCAAAACTAAGGGGAATCTAAAAAGTTGCTGTGAGCGTGCATACTGGGTCACTAGAACTGTCTCCCCATGTCTACTTACTCTCTTTTTTCTCCTCATGTGTTTGCACCCAAAAAAATGATATAACAGATCTGATATAACTTACTTGACATGGCAATGAATTTAAAAAAATGATGTGTTAGAAAGCTACATTTGGATTTAAACATGCTGTTTCAAATAAAGGCTTCTGTAAGAAGTCCAGTGAAAAGAAGAAATTCAAAGACCACATCAAAGTGAAGGGTAGTACTCCAAGCTGCCCTCCAAAGAGGGAGAATGATGAAGGAGGCCAATTTTTAGCAGAGGAAACATGCACCTTTAGTGTGGTTTACTAGAAAAGCCAGGACATAAGTCTCCTATCCTGTAAATTACCTTGACTATGAGGCATAATCTTAGGATTTCGGTAATGTTGTGGCTAGAAGTCATTGGCTATGCAGGTTGCTAATGAGATGAAGGATGGGTGATTCAAATGCATATAAGACAACTTATAAACAAAAAACTCGATATAAAGAAAATTTTGATTATGATCCATTCATATTATACAAGTATAATAAGCTACTGGTAACAAAGCAAATCTAGAAAAATAATATGAATAACAACATAGTTTGTAAACATAATAAAAATGAAAACTTTTGTCCTCACTCTAAAAGTATTTAAACTATCAAGAAACCCAATCAATATATAATATAAATATTAACAAGAAAATAATATGCTTGATTATATTATTAACTATGTTATGCTTGATTCACATTCCCCAGAAATAGCACATATAACAACAACAATAACAAAAATGGCAAAAAAGTAAAGATTCTAAAGCCTAGCTTTGTCCACATTGAGGGTTTTTATTAAAGATTCAAAAGTTCAAAATTAAAATCATTCACTTCACTTTATGTGCAACTGCCTAGCACTGTAACTAGCACAGAACAGATATTTTTAAAATGAGTTTCTTCCTTCCATAATCTAATGTTTCTTTATCAATAACTTCCTGCTAACATAGAAGGTATATTTTTATGGACCACACTAGACAGGTATGATCAGTATCATTACAGGGAGACAGATCATATCTCTACTACCTATTTCCTTTCAGAAGTGTCACAGGAAAATGGATAGCATAATTGTCATTTAGTCAACCTATGAAAGACCAGACAAAAGAACCATAATCTAGCTTTTATAAGATAGAAGATGAATTAAAAAGTTGATCCCAATTTCTTACAAAAATTCAGTTTTCATGAACCATAGTAGAGCTCGGAAGTGTGTCAGAGAATAGAGAGATCATCTCTATTACCTGTTCTGTAAAAAGTGCCATAGAAAAAAGAATAGCAAAAATCACAACGTACCCAATCTATGAAAGACCAAACATTATAAATTAAGATCTAGTTTATCAAAATAAAAGACAAGTACGAATGTCTCACAAAAACTGAGGAGCAGGCTATCAGAGTCAATAAAAATGAAGTTATTAAAACTGCTAATTTGGACCATCTATGTCTTTATGTCTATGTCTTTTTAAATGTCTTATCTTTATCCACCAATGAAGCTAATGATGTTTGTTTCAGAAAGAAATACAAACTAACTTGTTGTTTTGTGATTATCACTGGAGTTGATTATTATAGAGCTGAAAGACAGCTAATATAACCTCAGGTTCAGACTAGTTATTGCCCATTTTGGCTGATATTTTGAGTCCTTTTAAGGGACTGAAACACACAATATTAAGAAACCATTTATAATAACCTTTTGAATGGCATCATATTCCTAAGAAACAACATTACCAAAAACAGCCTTTCTATAAGAAGAAAAAGAGAACAAAGTTAATAACAAATGACAGCAAAAATGGCTCAAGGCCAGAGACCCATTTGAAACTTATAAAATCTTTCTAAAATCAGATGGACATGTGTTCTCTTATTGCTAGGTATAAAACTATACACTCACACAAACTTCTGTTTCTAGTTTTAACTTAAAAGCCAGGTGTTTCTCAAGATATTAAAGGTTCCTATACATCCTCCTAATGAAATTTAACTTTGTTATAACAGCTGGTATTTAGTCCAGTAAAAATAACCAAGTTTACAGTCATTAATGTATAAAGCAGAGGGTCTCTAAATAATTTTGAATCTAAATAAGTTTTTTTAAAAATATATTTATATATACAATATTATCAAAATTTTATACAACAAATGTGAATATATATAATTGTAAAGAGTATCGACTTCTGGCAATGGTGAACTAGATAATTTAGATAAGAAAAAGAAGAACAAAATATAAAATCCATCTGCTTAAAGGCATCAGAGAGCTAAAAAGATTGCGAAAATCTTTCAGGTCAGTATCCAGGAAAGGGAAGTGGTATGGGGAAGAGAGACCAATATTTGTAGCCATTCTTCCTTTGAGGGCATTTGCCAATACTATAGGGGTGACAGAGTGACTCAGTGACACTTTTGACAGTGCCAAAGTATTAGAAAACAGATAGAAAAGCCAAGTTCTATCAAGTAGTAATGGCTTTTGTATATCACTCACTTTGGGTTGGAACCCTGAACACTTGAACTCTAAGACAAGGGTACACTGGGATTAGACTGTCTCTTGCAGGAACCCTTACTAAGCATGAAAATTGGATTAAGGTGATTGCAAAGTACTAGTGTCCCCCAGGATCCTAGAATAATACTGTCCGCTAGTGTCTGATCAAAGCAAACATGAATCCTCTCCAAAAAAAAAAAAGATACCATCATCCCAGACTTTCAATGGTTTCTACAATTTTGACATGACAGTGCTGTGATGCTGTGATATAATAATTCACTCGTCATCCCCACTCCCCAGCACAGAGCTTCTAAAACCCTTGTAACTTTCTAAGTGACGAAGTGATGGGAACATCTTTAGTTATAATATTTGGGTTTTGTCCCTGGTTCCTGGCACAGAGCACCTGAAAACCCTTGGAATTTCTGACTGTAAGAAGAGTGTCCTTTTTATTTATAATAAGCCCCTTTCAGCCATATCAGAGTTTGTGCTAATGACATGACTCTTGGCAGATGGGGGCTGGTCACTAGAGGAATCAACCACAGGATTAAAGGGTTCAAACTTTCAGCCACTCTCCGACATCCAAGAAGAAAAGAAGGGGTGGAAATTAGTTCAATCACCAGCGGCCAGTGATTTAATAAATCATGTATACACAATGGAACCTCCATAAAAACCCTAAACAACAGGCTTGGGGAGCTTCCAAGATGGTGATCACATCAAGATGCTGAAAGGGTAGCATGCCTGAAGAGACCAGGAATCTCCATGCCTTTCCTAAATACCTTGTCCTATGCATATCTTCTATTTGGCTATTCTTAAGTTGTACCCTTTCTAATAAACTGTGTTTATTAGGAAGTAAAGTATTTCTTTGAGTTCTGTAAACCATTACAGCAAATAATTAAAGCTGAAAAGGCAGTCATCAGAACCCTCAGTTTGTAGCCAAGCTAAATAGAAGTATTGGTAAACAAGGACTTATACTCGTTGGGATTGTTAGTAGTGGGAGTAGTATTGTAGGACTGAGTCTTTAATCTGTGGGGTCTGCTATAACTTGTTAGTATCACAATTGAGTTCAATTGTAGGACATTCCGTTGATGTTCAGAGAGAATTAGAGAATTGCTTATTGTAGAAAACCATTTTTTCCTTCAATTGCTGGGGATGCAATCAAAAATAACCAAGCACAAAACGAGGTAAGACAAGATGAACAAAAACCAAAGGGGTCTTCAGAAAAAAAAAAAAAAAATCTGAGGAAGGAAATACAATAGAGCCCTCAAATTTGTAATTATTAGATACAGACTTTAAGGAATCAAAGGCAAAATATCACTACAAACCCAACATCCAATGGATAAAAATAGCATATTACAAACAACTTTATGCCTATATATTCAACAACTTCGTTAAAACAAATTCCTTGTAGGATGTAAACTACTAAAGCTAACTCAAAAAGAAAAAGATAACCTAAATAGCCTTGTATATATTAAAGAAATGGAACATGTAGATAAAAACCTCCCAACAAGTAAAACACAGGGACTGTTGGTTCTCTAGCAAATTCTGTCAAACATGTTTGTTGTTGCTGCTGTTGTTTTTAAGACAAGCTCTTACTGTGTTGTCCAGGCTGGAGTGCAGTGGCATGAACACAGCTCATTTCAGCCTTGACCTCCTGGGCTCAAGTGATCCTCCAAACTCAGCCTCCCAAATAGCTGGGTCCACAGGGGCATGACACCATGCCTGGCTAATTTTTCTTATTTTTTGTAGAGACAGGGTATCACTAAGTTGCCCAGGCTGCTCTCAAACTCTTAGGCTCAAGCAATCTTCCCACCCTGGCTACCCAAAGTGTTGGGATTACAAGGTGTGAGCCAACGCAATCAGTCTATATTAAACAGTTAAGGAAGATATACATATCAATTCCACATAACAACTTCAGAAAATGGAGAACAGAACATATCCAAACTCATTTTAATAGGCCAATACTACCCTAATACTAAAGACCAGAGTCAGTCTAGCAAACAAAAAGGCAAATGAGCATAGTGTTTTACAATGACCCACCTAAATTTAAGTAGGGAAATGCCTGAACACCCAGGAGATGATGGATGCTGCCCATCCACCTCCATACTTTGAATAAGATGTACCAACAAAGAAAGACAATTATACATGTTTGGAGAAAGTGTTTTGATACAAATAACCCAATTTGTTTCTGCTGTCTTCCTATTACTGCCAACTTATTCATTGCCCTGATGATAACAAGAAGCTAAATGACCACTATAGCATCCACTTTTTGCTATGAGAAAAAAGATTTCCATGTGTTTGGTTGACTAATGTACCTAAATATTTACAACAAAACCTGACATTTAGAAGACAATAACAAATGATTAAAATAATAAATGAATTTCTACACAAAAATTTAAAACCAAAGTTTTCCAGCTCTTTAGCTCATTTTCAAAAGGATGATTCAAATAGTACACAATTAAAGAAAGAAAGATACCAAAGAAAATCTATGCTCAATACAGTCTTTGAAAAATACAGATCTAGAAATTAACATTCCCATTCAAAGACAATTAATAAGCATGGACAGGCCAGATGCAGTGACTCACACCTATAATCCCAGCACTTTGAGACGCAGAGGCGGGTGGATGAGGTCAGGAGTTCAAGACCAACCTGGCCAACACGATGAAACTTCATCTCTACTAAAAATACAAAGAGTTAGCCAGGTATGGTGGCATGTGATTGTAATCCCAGTGACTTGGGAGGCTGAGGCAGGAGAATCTCTTGAACTCAAGAGGCAGAGGTTGCAGTGAGCCGAGATTGGCACCACTGCACTCCAGCCTAGGCAACAGAGCAAGATCCTGTCTCCAAAATATATATATATATATATATATATAGACAAAGACAATTAATAAGCATGGAGAAAAGAACAGAACAAAAAGGAAAGACATATAAAAATAATTTTTAAAAATGAAAATTGTATTAAAAGAAAAAATTTTGGAAAAATGATTTTGTGTAGTAAAAGAAAAAACAAAAACTTTTCTACAGTATAAAGAAACTTAAAAATATGAATAGAATACCACAGAAAAAGTTATCAAAGAAGAGGCACAACATGCTTTCATAAAGTAGTATGTCAGAAGAATATTCTTTTAAAGAGTGATGAGAGTTAATGGAAGAATCAGAAAAAACTTAAAAGCAATAGAGAACTGAAAACCCTTTAGAAGCCAGAAGCAATACCAAATTAGGGTCATAAAAGAGAGAACTGACACAATTTTTTTTTCAAGACATGAATACAAAATAAGGGAACACAAAAAATATGAAAAAATTAAAGAAATAATGATAAATACAGAAAACTGACAATGGAATGCCAACATACTGTAATAATTTTCAGATTAAGAGAAAAGAACAAGTAGAATATAAAAATATTGAATGCTAAAAAATGTTTCAAGTTCTCAATTTGCACAAATAGGACTACCATGTTCCAAAAGAAATAATTAATACCAAAATACAGCCTAGAAAGATTCCTAAACTTGAAGTCGAAAGATCTTATCACCAAGTCAAAAGAAGCACACCACACCACAAGCAGTGGGAAAAAAAAGAAAAGGAAGGCCTCCAGCTTCTCCTCAATAATAATAGATGTCAAAAGACAAGAGGTCTGGGGAGACAGCCCAGAAAGAATGAGTTCTAAAAATAGTATAAAAAGCCAAGGTGGAACAGACTTCTGGTTTCAGTTCCAAAGTGTGAAAAGCTTTTAGAAGCTGTGACTCCCATATTCGCAACAAGAAAAAAAAGATGAAAAACTAGAAAACAAACCAACTCTTTTCAGATCCATCAGAGAATTGAGGTCTCAAGACAAGCTACTACCCAGAAAATTAGAGAGACAGGTGAATACAGAGAAATCACAACTATCATGAGCAGAATCCCCTGGTGCCTGCCCCGTAACAGGTTGGAAAACTTAAATGATACATAATGAATTGTTGGAACAGTGTTAAAAGTTAAAACTCTTAGAGGCCCAGTCTTAGGGGGCTCATGAGTTTTACCTTTAGGAGTTTTCCAGGTTCTCAATGGAGAACATCCAAGAAAATTCCCTCCTGCTTCCAGCAGGGAAAGGAGAAAAGTAACTATTTGAAATATGCTCCCTCTAGTCTTCCTTTCTTACGTAACGGAAGAAAAGAAAAAAAAAGGAAGAAAAAGAAAGATCACAAAACTCTGAAGGTCACAGTCTAGGAATGTTGGTTCAATCTTTTTTAACAGAGAGCTATTTAATCATAAGACTACAGAATGCTTCCCACCTCCAACCACAAAAACCTTACCATCACAATAGTAACAGTGAATAACAACGGAAAGAGCTACAAAACAAACACTTTGTTTAAAAAGGAACTACTAGGGAAAGCTAAAGACAACAGGGGAGAGAAAAGCAAGGACAAGAGGAAATTGAAGGCTCTGACACCAAAAAGTACAGTAAACATTAAACACAGACTAAATTCTACCTAAACATCGATATTCATGTTAAAATCCTATTTATATCAGATCTTATTATCCGGTGCAACATAGTTAAAAGAGAGGGTAGAATGGGAAATAATTATTGCATAGCTACCTCTATTTATTCCTAAAACATTTCCATTATCCCAAAAAGAAACCCTATACCCTGTACTTTTAGGATTTCTTTTTGGGAAAATGGAAATGTTTTAGGAGTAAATAGAGATAGCTGTACAAAGCTGAATACACTGAATGCCACTAAATTGTTCACTTTATGATGGTTAATTTTATGTTATGTAAATCTTACCTCAATTTAAAAATTTTAATAATACCAATAATGAATTAGATTATTATAGTTTATGGATAAAGGAAATTAATGACAGTGATGTTATAAGGAACTAGAAGGAGGAATTGGGAATACTCTGTTAAGATGTATCTGCCCTACTAAGAAGCATAGTAAATGCATATGAAGGAAAATAGAAAAATATTTTGAGATTAAATAACATATTTCAAAATAATACACTATTATTTGAAAGTAGACTTAGATTAATTATAAATGGATATTACAAAACCAAGAACAACTGGTAAAAAATTTTAAAGAAAGTATAATTATATGCTGAGAGGGAAAATGGAATCATATAAAATAATTAAAACCATAAAAGGCAGGAAAAAAGATTTTTTTTTAAGGAACAAAGAATAAGTATAATAAGAACAATATAAAAGTAACATAGTAGCTATTAATCCAACTAAATCAATAATCACCTTAAATGTGAATTGTCCAACTATACCAACTAAAAGAGATGGAAAGAGTGGATAAAGAGAAAGACACAGCTATTTGTTGCCTATAAGAAATCCACTTTAAATATAAAACCACAGACAGATTAAAAGTAAAGAGATGGAGAAATATATACCACACAAACAGTAACAAAAAGAAACTAGAGTCACTATATCATTTTCAAACAAAGCAGATTTCAGAACAAATAAAATTATCAGGGATATAGAGAGGCATTATATAATGATAAAGGGGTCAATTCTTCAAGAAGATACAACAGTCCTTAATGGGTATGCATCTAACAACAGAGCATCAATATACATAAGGCAAAAACTGATAGAACTTCAAAAGATAAGGACAAAATTATTATTATTATAGTTGGAGAATTCAACACATATCTATCAATAATTGAAAGATCCAGCAGGTAGAAAAGCAGTAATAGCTAAACTGAACAGCTGGATCTACTTGACATTTGTAGAATACTTCATTCAGTAACAGCAGAATACACATTTTTCTCAAGCGTACATGGAAAATTCACCAAGGCATACCACAGTGATTGCCATAAAACACACTCAAAAAATTTAAAAGAATAGAAATCAAAATAAGAACCCACTCAGACTACAAAGGAATGGAACAAGAAATCAATAATAGAAAATCCCAAAATATTTTGAGATTAAACAACATACTTCTAAATAATACATAAGCCAAAGAAGTCTTAAGAGAAACTTTAAAAAAAAAAAAAATGTAAACTAAACAAAACCTAAAACACAACTAATCAAAATTTGTGGTATACAGCAAAAATAGCGCTTACAGGGGAATTAATAGCATTGAATGCAAAAACCAGAAAAGAAGAAAGATCTAAGTTCCACCTAAGGAAACTAGAGAAAGCATAGCAATATAAACTTAAGCAAGCAAAAGGAAAAAATAATTAACATTGGAGTAGGAATTGACAAAAATGAAAATAAGAAAACAATAAAGAGAATGAAATAAAAAGCTGGTTCTTTGAAAAGACAGGTAAAATTGATAAATCTCTAGCCAGGCTCACTGCAAAAAGGGAGATAGACAAAAGACGGAAATTACAAATAGCAGAAACATAAGGGAGACCATCACTACTAATCCCATGGACATTACAAGTATAACAAAAGAATATCATAAACAAATCTATACTCACAAACTTGATAACTTTGATGAACCAGAGCAATTCCTTGAAAGATATAATCTACCAGAATTAATTTGTGGGAAAATATATAATTTAAATATATCTGTATCCCATATCTATTAAACAAAATTGAATTAATAATTAATAACCTTTCAAGACAGAAAGCAGCAAATCCAAATAGGTTCACTGGTGAACTCTACCATTTATGAAAGAAACGACTGAATTCTAGTCAGTATTACCATAATATCAAGAACAGATTTAAAAAACTTACAAGAAAGGAAAACTACAGATCAATATCTCTAATGAACACTGATGTAAAAATCCTCAACAAAATATAGCAATGCAAATCCAACAATGTATAAAAAGAATTAAACACCACAAGTAATGCTTATTATAGATGTGTAAGGCTGGTTTGACATTAAGAAATCAATTCATATAATCCGTCATATCCATAGGTTAAAAAAGACAAAAAAAAATCATATCAATAAACAAAAAAAAAGCATTTGACAAAAACCAACACCATTCATCATAATAACTCTCAGCAAACCGCTAATAGAGGGAAACTTGTAATGTGATGAAGAACATCCATTAAAAAACTATATCACATCATATTTGACAGTGAGAAACTAAATGCTTTCCTCCTGAGATCAGGAACAATACAAAGATGTCATTTCTCACCACTACTATTCAATATCATATTGGAAGTCCTAGCTAATGCAATAAAGCAAGGAAAGAAAACAAAATGTACATAAATTGGGAATATAACTGTCTTTGTTTGTCAATTACATGATTATCTATTTTAGAAAATTCCAACGAATCACCGGGGTGGGAGGGCGGGGGAAAGCTCTCCTAAAACTAAGTGATTATAGCAAGGCTGCAGGTAGAGGTAAATATACAAAAGTCAGTTGCTTTACTAAATACTAGCAATGAACAATTAGAACTTGAAATTCAAAACCTAACACTGTTTACATTAGCACCCCAAGGAAACACTAAGGTATAAATCTAAAAAATATGTACAAAACCTACAGGAGGAAAACTACAAAACTCTTATTAAAGAGACCAAAGAAAATCTAAATAAATGAAGAGATAGTCTGTGTTCATTGATAAGAAAACTCAATATTAAGATATCGATTTCCCCCAAATGATCTAAAGATTCAACACAATTCCAATAAAAAATTTTAGTAAGTTATTTTATGAATATTGACAAACTGATTCTAAAGTTTGTATGGAAAGGTAAAAGACACAGAATAGTCAACATAACACTGAAGAAGAGGAAGAAGGTCAGAGGACAAACAGTGTCCAAGTTTAAGACTTACTATAAAATGTAAAATTGGCTGAGCACAGTGGTTTACACCTGTAATCCCAGCACTTTGGGAGGCCGAGGCAGGTGGATCGCTTGAGCCCAGGAGTTCAAGACCAACTTGGGCAATATAGTGAGATCCCATCGCTACAAAAAATACAAAAATTAGCCCAGTGTGGTGACATACGCCTATTAGTTCCAGCTACTGGGGAGGATGAGGTGGGAGTTTCCCTTGAAATGCCCAGGAGGCATAGGTTGCACTGAGTCAAGATTGTGCCACTGCACTCCAGCCTGGACAATGGAGTAAGATCCTGTCTCAAAAAAAAAAAAAAGCTAAAATAATTAAGACTTTGATATTGGCAAAAGAATAGACAAATCAAAAGAACGGAATACAGAGTCTAGAAATATACCCACACAAATATGGTCAACTGATTTTTGACAAGAAAATCCAATGGCAAAGAGAGTCATTTCAACAAATAGATGATGTAACAGCTGGAAAGCCACATGCAATAAAATGAATGTAGACACAGACCCTAACATGGTTTAAAAAAAAATTGACTTAAATGGATCATAGACCTAAACGTAAAACACAAAAATATAAAACTTCTGGGCAATAACAGGAGAAAAATCTAGATAACCTTGGGTTCAGTAATGACTTTTTAGATACAACACTGAAAGCATGACCTAAGAAAGGAAAAAGTGATAAACTGGAGTTCATTACAATTTAAAACATCTTCTCTGTAAACACAATGTTAAGAAAATGAAACACAATACACAAACTGGGTTGTAGAATGCAATAAGAAATTGAACAACCCTATTTTTAAAAAAGAGGGAAAAGATCTCAACACACACCTCATCAAAGACATACAGATGGCAAATAAGCACATGTAAAGACGTTTAACGTCATCTGTTATGAGAGAATTTCTAATTAAAACAAGTAGACATCATTATAGACCTGTATGGCTAAAATTTTTTAAAGTGACAATAACAAATGCTGGTAAAGGTGTGGAGCAACAGGAACTCTCATTCATTGCTGGCAGTAATGCAAAATAGTACAGACACTTTGGCAGTTCCAAAGAACAAAACTAAATGATCCACCAATGAATCCACCTTACCATATGATCCACCAATCATATTCCTAGTTATCTACACAAATTAGTTGAAAATTAACCTGCACACAAATGTTTATAGCAGCTGTATTCATAAATGCCAAACCTTAGAAGCAACAAAGATGTCCTTCAGTAAGTGAATGGATAAGCAAACTATGGTATATTCATACAGTGGAATATTATTTGGAAATAAAATGAAATACACCAGGAAAACGTGGAGAGAAACACTAAAAACGTATACTGCTAAGTGAAAGAAGCCAGTTTGAAAGGCTAGATACTATGATTCCAACAACATGACATTCTGAAATAAGCAACACTACAGAAGCAATTGAAAAATCATTGGTTGCCAGGGGTTGGTGGGGGAAAGGGGGAGAGATGAATGAGTGAGAATGTCCTTCTAAGTAACCTAGGTCTCTTATAAACCTCTACCTAATTATTTCCCTTTCCTCAGGAGAAGATCATCTGCTGAAATGTAAGATCAGGTAAATTTGGACGACTGAGCAACATGAGAAGTTTAAAATAGTCACCCCAGAGAAAGCAAGCAAGACGTAAGAGATGATCATAAGAATTTATAAGTAGCTGTGAATGTCTTGGTCAGTTCAAGTAGCATGATTATAATAGATAAAATCAGGATAATTAATTATATTACTTTTTCCATGAATTAATGTAATTCTCAGTAGCCATAATGTTTTTCTTGTTATAGATTTTACTGCTTAAGTCTCTTGCTCCTTCAACAAAACCAACATACTCCATGTGAGAAAGAGACAGAATAATGAACATAGTGATTCATGGTTAAGGAATAATATTCTCTCACCAAGAGAACAGACCAACCATGTTGACAGCTCCATATTCACATGCCTATCCATTAATTTAAATCTTATCAAATATATGATTGTTACTTCAGAATCCATCTGCTATAACAGCTGGCTTATATAGAACAGCAACCCGATATAAATTTTAATTCCCACTAACAATTTATACATTCATGTCAAAATATGCTTTTGATTATAAATACTACATATAATTCCCGTTGAATAGATTAATAGCATTATTCTGTCACAAAGATTTTGACTTTTGCTAACATACCCAAGACACATAAAGATGAGCCCCAAATTCAAAACGAGCAGTCTGTTAAGATCAAATATCAGTCTTAGATCAAAATTAAGCATTCTTCCTCCCCACTCAGTATACCTGGATTTGAATGAAATTAATCATAGCCATCAATGTCTAAAAATGACAGCTTCTAGGAGATGGTGACACATAAATTTTGTTGGAACAAGGCTCTGGCTTTAACCTGAGTCATGGGCCCCGTCTTCACCCCAAAAATAGGAGGAGGATGAGAAGCAACACTAGGCGGAGGAGGAGGGGTTGGGGAGGGAAAGAAAATAGGGTTAAGTTCTGTATGGACAGATGGATTTTTTTTTTTTAGAGTACTTTTTTTTCTACCAGGGAGTATCAATGTCCTTTTAAGCAGTTTCACATTTAAATGTGTGTTCTGACAGTCATGTCAGAACCTGGGTAAAACCCTTTTCACGGAAATCATTAAAACGAAAAGATCCAGACAAGAGGCCTGTTTTTTTCCAGGGAGACAGGGTGGAATAGAATAATGTCACTTTAAAAGATGGAAGTACCGTAAACACTGAAGGGAGAGATGAAACACCTTCTTTAACCTCCCTTACCCTCCCCTGGCCCCCCAGCACCTGAGAATTTTTACCTGCTGCTGTCTAGAATACTCTATTACAAATAGACAAAGAACACTTGGGGATAAGGTTGGCAGTGAGGATAAAAAGAAGAAAAAGACTACAACTGCACATCAGCTTGTGATTCAAAGCAGGAGGGAATAGAGCAATCCCAGAAGTATTCCAACAGAGCTGACCCTCCTGGGTCCTATGCTCCCCATGTGTAATTCACAAAGTCTCAAAGCTCTTAACTTTAAATTGCTGAATCATTTCAGCAAGTAGTGTGTACCTATCTGCTGGTAAGAAATAACAGTCATTCCTTGCTTCAACCATCATTTCCTTACTTCCCACTGGTAAGTGCTCTGCTGCCCACTGTCAAGACTGAAGCAATGCTGACTACTTCTCCCTAGGAAAACTGGAGGTTGAGCCAGCCAGCCATGAAGGTCACTTTATATCTTGGCTCAAACACTAGGCCCTCTGCAAAAGATGTTTTTTGTTCCTGAAAGACCACAGAGATGCTGGTATTTCCCTTATCCAAGTTAACAACTTTTCAAGGACTTCCCCCACCCACTACATTTTTCCCTTATGGCTCTTTTTATTCCCCCTTTGATTTCAGGACTGGAATCTTGATATGCTACAATGTTTTTCCATTTATATATTCCATAAAGATCATTTCTAAATGATTATTAACTGTGCCAGAAAAAAAAAATCACCTTAGATTTATTAGTCCCTGGTCATTTGACACTGATGGAAGTTTCTGTCACACAGATCTTCTAGATTCCCCTAATGATTTAATGACTCTAACAACCTTAGGAAGAAGTATAATACAAAACCCAAAGTCAGTGTTACTGAAATAAATCTCACAGATGCCTGGAGACTTCCCCCTGAGAGCTAGTGTTAGTCACAATCTTAAACCCACAAAAAAGAAAAAACAAAGCCTGTGAGTAAACTCTGGTTTCAGACTCTTCAAAGATAATTTTGAAATTTTCACTTTACCCTTAAAATGAGAATATTCCTACCATCCTTTTGGGTCTTAAAAAGAACACCAAAAAGAATTCAGTAATAATAATGTTTGTGAGTGTTCATATACCAGGCATTATAGTAATCTGGATTATTTTATTTAAATTCAAACAACTCTGCAACATAGATACTTTCATTATTCCCATATTAAAGAAGAGGAAACTAAAGTTTACAGAGGTGTTTTAAGTGATTACAATTTATAAATTCCAGAGAGTGATAGAAACAAGATTTAAAGGCAAACCAATAAGACTGGCTGTACCCCTTAACCATTACAGTTATATTCTCATGTGCTTAACTGTACCTCTATTACTGATCACATCCAAACTATTTTATATTAAAATAATTGATTTCTGAGTCTCGTCTAGACTATGATAGAGTTAGAGAAACTATTACAACATTCTTGGTGGAGAGAAAAATAATTCCTAGTTAATAAACTCTTCCATATGACAAGCTTTTAACAAATTATTTCTTCCTCGTTAATGAAAATTAAACAACATTTAAAGTAGTAATAGCCCTATTATGTAATAATTCAATGGTATATGTGTGTATATAAAAGCATCTCCTATGCACTTAGGAATCCCATAAAATCTGAAAGCAAAACACAACCTATAAAGATTACAATTAATAATCTCCAACTTGGCCGGACGTAGTGGCTCATGCCTGTAATCCCAGCACTTTGGGAGGCCAAGCCAGGTGGATCACAAGGTCAGGAATTCAAGATCAGACTGGCCAAGATGGTAAAACCCCGTCTCTACTAAAAATACAAAAATTAGCTGGGCATGGTGGTGGGCACCTGTAATCCCAGCTACTTGGGAGGCTGAGGCCGAGAATTGCTTGAATCTGGGAGGCAGAGGTTGCAGTGAGCCAATATCATGCCACTGCATTCCAGACTGGGCAACAGAGTGAGACTCCATCTCAAAAAAAAGAAAAAATCTCCAACTTACAGAGGGGAACACTAAAATCCCAGGATGAGATGAGAAGGCATGTCACTTAATCAGTTTACTGTAGGAAGGGCTTCACAACCCCGAGTCCCATCTAATAGTCTCTTCCCAGGCTCATCTTGATTATATAATTGCCCTCTCAGACCAGAGGAAAAGCATTTTATAAGTTTGTACTAGTTTTAACTATATCATATTAACTTGCCTCAAATATAAAAGGAGCTAAACTATTATCTTTGCATTTTAAGTTCACAAAATGACTGTAAGAAGAAGAAACCTTTATTATTTTTCTGTTTGTTCAATGGAGAGAATCACTCCAGTGGCAGTCCAGGAAAAAATAACACTAGCACATGTATATACCAAGGACTGCACCATTAACTAATCCGTTCCAGGCAAACAACTCCAAGGAAGGTTTATTTATTTCTTCTCGAAATCCCTGTAAGCCTACTTTCTCCATTTAGTCCTCAGAAAATATGAAAAGACACTTAAAGAAAATGTAACTAAAACAAACCTTCATTGTAACTGAATTAATTTTATAGTTTCATAATCATCTTTACCTCAATCTAGCATCATAAAGATAATACTCTTGATATATGTGACATGCCATAGAATATATAAATAATAACTCAGTACCTATTTTACCTTATATGACTTTAGATTAAATGACTAAATGACTTTAGATAAAAACTGAAAATACAAAGCTATATTTACTATACATGTAATGCCCTCTACAGGCCATCAGTGGAATGAATCAGAGAGACAACTAAATAAAGATTTCTCAAACAGACCTAGTTCTTGTGCACTACTATAGTTTATTTTCTACATAGGCCAGTAGGAATTAGTCTCATTTCTAGCCTACATAAATTTCAAACAAAACTGTCTATATTCTTTCAATTATTTAAATGAAGTCTTTCAAGGAACCAAATGGTCATTTATCCAGCTTATTTATAATCAGTATACTGTTAAGATAAAAGGATTGTTATATACTACCACTGCATATATATGTGTGTGTGTATGTGTGTGTGTGTGTGTGTGTGTGCGCGCGCGCGCATGCGCATATGTGTGTGTGTATATATATATGTTTATATACACACGCATACGCACACATATGCCATAAGTTAGTAAGTATACATACACATACAATGTTAAACAGGCCTATGAAGTAAACGGTAAACATTAAAAAGTATACATTTTATGTATATTAATACAAACTTCCACACATCTCTACTTGAAATAAATCCAGATATTAGTGATAGTTCTAATAAAACGTTTAGTCTAAGACAGGAGAATCAATAGTTAAATATAGTGAACTCCAAGTCACTCTTCAAGAATTAGTATGTCAGTATGTCCAGCTCTCTTATTCTTTAATTCTCCATTTTAAAGTCTAACTTCCTTGTAGTTTCAGCAAAAACCTTTTCCACCAGTTCTATCAGTAGTTCACATCTGTTCTCCCAGTTCCCTGCTCCAACCCGACTAATCCCAGTCACCTGCTCCGGTCACCTGCTTTGACCCCCTAGTTACCTGCTCTGCCCTGTCCTGTAACTGTCCTTCCCGCCAAACTACCCACCCGGCCACTCTAACTCATAACCCTGCTGTCTTTAAAATGGCCAACTGGAATTAGCCTAGACTGTGTAGTCTAACCCTAGCCAATAGGGGTTACCTATTGATTGAAATGTATGTAGTTAGAAACAAGACTAATTCCTATTATAGTGCATAATAACAGTCTGTTTGAGAAATCACAGCAGTAGGGACTACCTCCATCAGGAATAAGAACCCCTTCCCCTCCCTTGTCCAGGTGTGTGTTCACCATTGTTCCATCTGTGAGATATACCCTTCTAAAGAAGTAAATTTCCTTGCCGAGGAAATTTATATTTGAGTGCTACTTCTTTTGTGGCACTGAAAATTTACATATAACATACTTGAGGACAGGACTTGGAGACCAGCCTAAGCAAAATAGTAACCACCCTTTTTCTACAAATAAATAAATAAATAAAGTTTAGAAGATAATCACTTTCCAAAAATATAAATGTAGTATATTCCCTTTCTTTCCTTTTTTTTTTTTTTTGAGACAGAGTCTTGCTCTGTCACCCAGGCTGGAGTGCAGTGACCCAATTTCAGTTCACTGCAACCTCCACCTCCTAGGTTCAAGAGATTCTCCTCCTTCAGCCTCCTGAGCAGCTGGGATTACAGGCATGCACCACCATGCCCAGATAATTTGTATTTTTAGTAGAGACAGGGTTTCACCATTTGGTCAGGCTGGTCTTGAACTCCTGACCTCAAGGGATCCACCCGCCTTGGCCTCCCAAAGTGCTGGGATTACAGGTGTGAGCCACCACACCTGGCCAAGTTTCTTTGAACCTGATGTTATCAAGATTTAGTCTACCAAACGTTACAAAAATCACCCTCATGACTAATGCAATACAACACAACAAATTTATTTCAGAGAAATCGTTTTCTCCTTGTTAAACTTATGATATTTTAAACATATTGCCATTCTTAGAACAGTAATAAGATTACAGAATGGGATGGGTGGAGAACACAGAAGAAATGAAAGGAAAAACAAATGACAATTTTTTTTAAGTTCCCCGAATAAGGTTAGATTTGAACTAACTCCAACTCTAAATCTCAAGTTATTTCTCCAGATTATAAGGAAAGTCTTTCTCTCATAACCTACAAGGGAATAAGTTCCTGATATAAAGGATAAGCTCAGCCTGATTTCCTCTCTCTATCTCATGCACTCTCTTCTGCCTTCCACCCTTCTGCCCATGGGATGACCCTTGCCAGACGCTAGCACCATGCTCTTGGATGTCTCAGACTCCAGAACTGTGAGCCAAATAAACTTCTTTTCTTTATAAATTATACAGTCTGTGGTATTCTGCTAAAGCAGCAGAAATGGACTAAAACATCTACCCAATTTTTAAAAATCATCGAAGTTTTGGAAAAATCTCTCTCTCAAGAAATAAATTTTTTACGAATGCTGTATATGCTCAATGCAAGCCTTTAGGTGAATACAATAAATGTATTTTATATCTTAGAGTTCAGGGTATAGACCAGAGTAGAATCAGTCATTTGCTGATCTATACACAGAAAAAAATCAGCCTTCCTTTTTAATGGGGTTTACATGGTAATTGAACAATTAATAACATTATAATTCTTCCAAGTTAAGAAAACTTTATAAATAAAGAAATTTTCTAATATTCTGTAAAACATGATGGGTCAGTTAAACAGATATGACTTCAGTAAGATTTTCTAGTGGGTGGTCAGAGGCTTAGTACTAAAATTTTCGTAACCATTTAAGTGACAGAATGAAATAAGTATGAAACTGATGCTCAATTGAAAGAAAAAGAATTCCAATTCACAGTAAACAAATGACATTGAAGAAATTATCAGAAAGGAGAAAAAACAAATGAGATATTATCTGAAGGTAGGATTGTTTTATACAAATTCAGCAAATATGAAAGAAGGCAAAAATCAAAATAACAAGTTTAAATGAACTAAATGATGCTGTTTAGACCTGAAAAGACACTGCTAATAAATAAAAACAGAACACAACATATAAGATTCTAACAATTCCTTCCCTGAACTCTTGAACTTTATGTATATGAGAGTGGAACATTAATATTTGGTACACAAAAGCCCAAAGATTTACAGAACTTGGAAAGCCGTAAGAAGTTCATACAGTACTCTATTATCACAAGGAAGACAGTAAATAGAGGCAAGTTTCAAAAGCAGAAAATAAGGAACAAACAATAAAGTTCAGCAAGATTTCCAGATACTAAAGACAGTTAAATTCCATATTGGCCTTTTTCTAAGGGGTGAAAAGTTCTTTATCTCACAAACCATTAAGAACAGTTGATAACCTAAAGACCATTTATTTCTCAGTTTTAATGATCATCAGTAGCCTAATTCTTCTTGCTAAACTCAGCTTCATATCTCCTCCCCAAAACAGTCAAATACGCATACAATCATTACTAAACCAAAGATTGTTTACATTTTTTTTTATTGTTTATACACAGTCAGTCGCTATAAACTTTAGGGCTGCTTTCCATTCATGTTGGTGTTTCAGCAACTCATGTCAAAGCTGAAAGAAATTTTTAAAAACTAAATTTTAAAAAAAGGAGTTTCAACACTAGTTATGCTATAGATGGCTACAAAACTATTTCTTCCATAAAAAATACCAAAAAGTGAAAAAAAATTAACTCTTTAAAAAGGCAAAAGAGATATGGATGGGGAAAAATATCTAAAGAACAAAGTATCACAAAGAGACGAGCCCTCCCTATGTCAGCAGAGACTGCAACCATTATTACTAGGAACAGATATCAAATCTGGGTCACAAGCAGAAAAAGAAATAAATCTACCATGGATGGGGGAACTTTACTGTAATAAAGAGAAGACACATTTTCAATACTGACACTTAGGCTAGTATAGGGAGACTGGAATCTAGATGAGTCCCAAACACAAAGCCACTTATTCTCACCTTCCAATTACCACCTCACTTCCCAACTCCACCCACAGGTTTAAAACTGAGTAAGCAATATGTAGGAAGATCAAGATGGTATTAGAAAATACAGTGAAATCTAGTGCTCAGATCACAATACCCTGTTGGAAGAGCAAACAATAAAAAATTATGAGACATGAAAAAGAGCAAAAAAATGTGACTCATAATCAGGAGACTAAACAGTAGTAAAACCAGACCCATAAGTGGTCAGGTGTGGTGGCTCACACCTATAATCCCAGCACTTTGGGAAGCCCAGATGGGCGGATCATGAGGACAGGAGTTCAAGACCACCCTGGCCAATATGGTGAAACCCTGTTTCTAATAAAAATACAAAAATAAGCCAGGCATGGTGGTGTGTGCCTGTAGTCCCAGCTACTCAGGAGGATGAGGCAGGAGAATCACTTGAACCCAGGAGGCAGAGGTTGCCGTGAGCCAAGATCACCCCATTGCACTCCAACCTGATGACAGAGACTCTATCTCAAAAAATAAATAAATAAATAAATAAAAATAGACCCATAAGTAACCTAGATAGTCAAATTAGCAGACAAAAACTTAAATAACTACTGTAAGTGTATAAAGAATTTAGAGAAAAGACTGGCTCAAACAAGAGGGGAAAAGTAGACAATTTCAGCAGCTAAATAAAAAATGAACCAAATAGAAACTCTAGTACTGAAAAACATAATATCTGAAAAAAGGAACTTATTGGATGTTCTTAAAAGCGGTCTACACAAACCAGAAGAAAGCATTAATAAGTCCAAACTATCAAAGTGTAGAAAAAAGGATCAAGGATCTATTCATTAATACCTAGGAGTGTATAAAGGTATAATTGGATTCCCAGAAGGAAAAGGACAAAAGATAGGGTACAAAAAAATATTTGAGGAGATACTGGCCAAAAGTTTTCTAAAACTGATAGAAGATTTCAAACCAGAGGTCCAAGAAGATCAATAACAACAAGAAACATAAAAACTAACACACATGCATACACACAGAAAAAAACTAATACTTAGTCAACTCTGTGCAAATAATAAAGAAAAAACATTAGGAACAGCAAGAAAAATTAGACACATTATATTTAGGGGACAAACAATTCAAATACAACTGGTATCAGAAACAATGAAATCAGTAGACAGTAAAATGACATGTTTAAAGTGCTGAAGAAAAAATTAACAGAATTTTATATCTGGTGGAGACAGTCTAAAAATAAAGATGGAATAAACAAATCCTTAGGCAAACAAACACAGAGCAACTATTGCTGGAAGAGGTCTAAAATACTATGGGTACTATATTAAATATTAAAGTAAGTGCTTCAGGTGGATATGGCTATCTTAATATTAAGCAAATCAATCTCAGAACAAAGCATATTACCAGAAATATAAGTGGTATATTTCATAATCATAAAACGGTCAAACCATTTAAAAGATATAAAAAACTAAAAGTATATGTGTCTATACATAGGTTGGCATAACATATATTACTTTGTGCTGTTCATTGAAGAGAACTATTAAAGTAGCAAAACTGCAATTACTTTTGCACCAACCTAACAGAAGCAATGACACCTAAGTAGCAGCAAGTACTCCCAGCAACCAGATCTTGTTTTCTAAATATCATATTCCATTAACGTAGTGTTTAGTGCTACATGGAAAAGAAAATGGATGATTCTTGCACTGGGACAGGGATTAATTGCTGAAAATATAAAAACATGGGGTACACTAAGGGATATAGAAGGTAGCCTGAAAGAACCTCCAATTGCCTAAACTAGAACAATCTGAGCAACAAAACAAATAACACAGTATTGTAATAAAACTCCAAGTATAAGATATTAATGGATCCATACTGATATAACCAAAGGAGTGAATCAATAAATTAATAACAGGTGGGGAGAGGTGGGGAGAGAAGAGACAAATCTTCCTTACAGAGGAATGCCAAATAGTTTACACAGACACCACAGCCAAGAGGTGAAATTTAATACTCTCCTCCATCATGCCCCAGACCACCAGCTTAAGCATGAGCTGCATTTAGTGGCTCACTTTTTTTTTTTTTTGAGGCGGAGTTTCGCTCTTGTTGCCCAGGCTGTAGTGGAATGGCACAATTTCAGTTCACCGCAACCTCCACCTCCTTGGTTCAAGCGATTCTCTTGCCTCAGCCCCCAAGTAGCTGGGATTACAGCCATGTGCCACCACGCCCAGCTAATTTTGTATTTTTAGTAGAGACGGGGGTTTCTCCATGTTGGTCAGGCTGGTCTCTAACTCCCGACCTCAGGTGATCTGCCCACCTCAGCCTCCCAAAGTGCTGGGATTACAGGCATAAGCTACCATGCCCGGTCTTTAGCAGCCCACTTTCAAAGAATAAAGGGAAAAAAAGAGAAAACTCTGCAGTGAAGAAACTGGACAAATACCACCTTGGTTGTGATGAAAGTTCACAACACCAGTGAGTGATGTCATGCAGGTATGATGTTATATGATTAAAAGGGCACTTCATTTCTGTGATATCCTTTTCAAAAATCCATATCCTACTCTAATAATAATAATAGCACCAGACAAACCCAGAGCAGGAGACATGCACCAGTACCTCCCAAGACTTGTTGAGGTGGCCAGGTAGTGGCTCACACCTGTAATCCCAGCACTTTGGGAGGCCAAGGCAGGTGGATCACTTGAGGACAGGAGTTCAAGACCAGCCTGGCCAACATAGCAAAACTGCATCTCTACTAAAATATGCAAAAAAAAATAGCCAGGCATGGTGACACATGCCTATAATCCCAGTTACTCGTGAGGCTGAGGCACGAGAATCGATTGAACCCAGGAGGTTGCAGTGAGCCAAGATCATGCCACTGCACTACAGTCTTGGCAACAGAGCAAGACTCTGTCTGGGGAAAAAAAAAAAAAAAAATACTTGTCAAGGTCATGAAAAACAAAAAACAAGGAAATATTTAGAAACCATAACAGGACTAAAGAGACTGACAAGACATGATAAATAAATAATGTGCTACCCTGGACTGGATCCTGAAACAAAAAGAGGACATTAGTAGAAAAACTGGTGAAATACAAATAAATCTAGACTTTAATTAGTAGTAATATGCCAGTACCAGAGTCTTAGTTTTGACAAATGTAAATGTAAGATGTTAACAATATGGGAAGTGGCTGAGAAGTTTACAAGAACTCTTCATATTATCTTTGAAACTTTTCTGTGAATCTAAAATTTCTTCCCCAAAATTATGGTTGCATAAATAAATAAATAAATGGTCTAACTAAATGCTTAACAGTAAGAGAGTTGGTAAACAAACCAAGGTACAACCACATCATAGGACACAGTTGTGAAGCTTTCAGAAATAAAGAAATTTTAATTATATGATAAAAGTTTATTTTACATAACATTTTAGTATAAAACTCAGAATTAAAAACCATATACATACTATGATCTAAATCTTATAAAATGCACATACACAACTATACTGACAAAAATGCATAGAAAGAGAAATATAAACAATAAATATTTCACATTAAAAATTATCATCTTGGGGCCGGGTGTGGTGGCTCATGCCTGTAATCCCAACACTTTGGAAGGCCGAGGTGGGTGAATCACTTGAGGCCAGGAGTTCGAGACCAGCCTGGGCAACATGGCAAAAACCTGTCTCTACTAAAAATAAAAAAATTAGCCAGGCGTGGAAAAGCACACCTTTAGTCCCAGCTACCCAGAAGGCTGAGCCACAAGAATGGCTTAAGCCCAGGAGGCAGCAGTTGCAGTGAGCCGAGATCATGCCAAAGCACTCTGGGCTGGGCAACAGAGTGAGACTCTTGTCTCAATAAATAAATAAATAAATAATCTTGGTGCACCAAGTATGATAAACACTACTGTGCCTTAGTGGCAAAAACTTCAAAATTCTATGATTCTTCTCTGAAGTTTCCATAAAGGTAATATCCTAAATGATGCAGATCCTGGTCTTTGCCTATCCATTATCAATTCCCTCCTTCTCCCATAATAACAGAATTCCAATCTTGTTAGAAGTGGCAGTGTACTTAAGTAAAAAAAAATCACATTTTGAAACATATAGAAAAATCATTAGGTGAGGTTTCTAAGAATGCTCTTCAAAAGGGGAAAGACTTAGCTTATAATCTCCTTTGCTTCTTGTTTTCTCCTTTTCTTCTTGCTGAAGGTAGAACCACCATCTTAAAATTGTGGGAGGATAAAGCATGAAGTTAAAAGCTACAACTGGATTTGGGTGTCTGAGCAGAAAGACAGAAGAGGCCTGGGACCCAATTAGCATCATACTGCTGCTCTATCAGCCCTGGATGACTGCCTTCCTCCATACTTCCTTACAAGAGAAAAATAAATTCTGTATTTGTTTAAGCCCTACTATTTCAAGTTTTTTCTACCAAGCACATGTAAACATTCCAAACATTATAGAACTGATGCCTATACTCAAAACTTTTCTTATTGGATATCTTTAAAAAAAACCAAAATACATTTTTAAGAAGGTCATATAGCTCAGCAGCATCTGGCATTTTTTTTAAGCTAGAACAAATGTCAGCTTCAATTCCCTGGGATGGGTGAGAGAGGAACCACTGCATCATTATAAAGGGGGGGAAAGTCTACGGATAAACAACTCAAGAGATTTTAATGATGATAAAATCAGAGTTAAATATTTCAATGTATTTTTTGACTTAATGATCCATGTTCATATAACAAAACATTTTATTAAGCAGGAATTTGCTGGGCAGAGTTCATTTGGAGTGAAAAAAGTAATAAAACAAGATCTTGTCTTCAAACAGGGTCATAATCATCCTTTAATATTTGTAAACTATCTTAACAAAATGAAACAAAAAAGGAAAAAAAAACTATTTTTACTTTTTTTTTAAGGCATACTCAGTTATAATGAATAAATATGAGGGGAAAACTCCAATACCCAAATAAGAAAGTTAATTGAGTTAAAAAATAAGATGGGAGACTGAAAATGTAATAAAAAGCCTAAAAATTTTAAATAAAAACACAGACCAAAAATAATATGCATACTACTCTAATAGTTATACAAAAACAAAGTATAAATCAGACAGGGTCATAAAATTTAAAATAAGGAATGGTTTGCCATTTTGTCTTCATATTTCATCAAATATTACTTAATATCAAATGATAAAACAGATTATGAAACCAGCAACATATATACTGGAATCTTCCCACTGCAAAATGCCTGAAGTACTGGAGAAACAGAAAAACACTTGAATTTCACCATTAAGTATGCATGGAAGTGAAAGGGCCCAAAGTTAGAGGATCAGGGAGAAAAAAATATCTTAGTGGCCTACACCTGGGATCAGAAAACTGGTCCACAAGCCAAATCTGGCCTATAGTCAGTAGGCTAAGAATAGTTTTTAAATCTTGAAATGGTTGAAAATAAAAAAAGTTGTCTTCACAAATGAAAATTCTGTGAAATTCACATTTCAGTGTATAAACAAATTTTTTTGCAACACAGCCATGTTCATTCATGTTAGTATTATCTACAGTTGCTTTCCACAAACCACAAAAGCACAGATAGATAGTGGTAACAGAGGCTATATGATCTGTAAAGTCTAAAACATTCTCTATCTGGCACTTGACAGAAAAATGGTTTGTCGACCCTTAGCCTAGAGTTTCATTTTTAATGAATACACAAAGAAAATAGGAAATAGTGTCTCTGGCTTATGCAAGGCAAGGGATCAAACTCAAACTGGAAATGCTGTTAGAAAGGTGCTAACAATAAAGGGTTAGATATTGAATAAAAAATGAACTAGAGAATATATATTCCACAAAATCATAGTGTACAGACACATGACTGCTTTGACAATGACTCTTCATGAAACAAAGGCAGGGCAGGGAACCAGGAGATAAAGAGAGGAACTTTCTTAGGCATTTATGGGCACTGAACAGCCTGTATATGGCTCTGGAGATCAAGAAACACCAATACCCTTTGCTCAATATCCGCCTTGGCAAAGAATTTTTGGCTAAGTCCACAAAAGCAATTGCAACAAAAACCACAAACTGAAAAGCGGAAGCTAGTTAAACTAAAGAGCTCCTATACAGCAAAAGAAACTATCAACAAAATAAACAGAAAACCTACAGAAGGGAAGAAAATATTCATAAACTATGCATTTGACAAAGGTCTAAAATCCAGAATCTACGAGGAACTTAAATCAACAAGCAAAAAACAACCCTATGAAAAATGGGCAAAGGATATGAACAGAGACTTCTCAAAAGAAGACATATAAGCAACCAACAAAAATATGAAAAAATGCTCATCATTACCGATCATCAGAGAAATGCAAATCAAAACCACAATGAAATACCATCTTATACCAGTCAGAATGGCTATTATGTAAAAGTCAAACAGCAACAGATGTGGCAAAGCTGTGGAAAAAAGTAACGCTTATACACTGTTGATGGATATGTAAATTAATTGAGCTACTGTGAAAAGCGGTTTGGGGTTCTCAAACAACTTAAAGTAGAGCTACCACTGGACACATCAATTTGATTACTCGGTATATGCCCAAAGAAAAATATTTTGATCACTATGCCCAAAAATACAGGCACTCGAATGTTCACACAGCACTATTCACAACAGCAAAGACATGGAATCAATCTAAGTGCCCATCAATGGTGGACTGGATAAAGAAAATGTGGTACATATATATCATGGAATACTATGAAATCATAAAAAAGGAATGAAATTATTACCTTTACAGCAATATGGATGGAGCTAGAGGCCATAATCCTAAACAAATTAATGCAGGAACAGAAAACCAAATACTGCATTTTCTAACTTACAAGTTGTAGCCAAACACTGAGCATATATGGACATAAATATGGAAACAATAAACACTGTGGACTACTATAGGGGGAAATTAGGGAGGGGGATGTGGGTTGAAAACCTACCTATTGGGTACTATGCTCACTACCTGGGTAAAATATACCCATGTAACAAATCTACACATATCCCCTGTATCTAAAATAAAAGTTGAAATTTAAAAGGAAATATGTATTTCATATATATGTATGTGTGTGTGTATATATATATAATATATATGAAAAAGGAGGACAGATGAGGTAGCTGGACAACCAAATGTTTACATTTCAAAATGAAACCAATTTAGAATTCTTTTTCTCACATGTACATTAATACAGATGAATCAGATAAATATAGAATAATCAATAGAATCATATATGACGATATTACTGAAATTTAACCCCATCTCATCAAAGGAAGAACTTGGCATCCTGGAAAAGCATTGTCAGATATTTTAACGTGGACCAATAAATACTAGAAAGACTTCTTCAGCATACTTCAAAAAAATGAGATATTATTTGTCAATTAAAAATAAATAATATTTTAATGAAAATGTTTATACACTAACTTAAAAGATGCCCATGCCACAATAAGTGGGAAAAGAAATAACTTCCATTTTTCAAAAAAAGGAAGAAAGAAAATTATATTGGTATAGAAAAAAAGTCTATAAGAATATATGCTAAATCATTATAATGATTACCTGTAATATTATAGGATTGGAAGAGGAAGCATTTATTTTCATATTACACACATGAAGTTTTCATAAGTTTATATTTTATAACTAACATTTTAAAAAACTGAAGTTTGAAAAAAAAAATACTCTCCTCAGCCCCACCCCAGACCAAATGAATTAGAATCTGCATACAGCAAGATCCACAAATACAAGTTTTAAAAGCTACTCAAAATTTAGAATATACGAAGAACTCATAAATTTTTAAGAAAAAGACAACCAAAATGTTTCTATATGAAGTAAAAGAAAGTGAACTTTCTATCTAGGCTGGATGCAGTGGCTCACACCTGTAATCTCACCACTTCAGGTCAAGGTAGGTAGATGGCTTAAGCTCAGGAGTTTGAAACCAGCCTGGGCAACATGGCGAAACCCTGTCTCTACATAAAATACAAAAATCAGCCAGGTGTGGTGGCATGCGCCTATAGTCCCACCTAGTTTGGAGGCTGAGGTGGGAGGATCACTTGAGCCCAGGAGGCAGAGGTTGCAGTTAGCTGTGATCTTTCCACTGCACTCCAGCCTGGGTGACAGAGCCAGACCTTGTCTCAGAAAAAAAAAAAAGAGAGAGAGCGAGAATATCCAAATGGCCAATAAATATATGAAAACATCATTAGTTATTAGGGAATTATACAAATAAAAAACATAATTTAGAGAGAGATCCAAGATGGCCGATCACTAGCAGCTCAGGATTGCAGCTCCCAGTGAAAATGCAGAAAGCAAGTGGACACCACACTCACAGACGAATTTTTGGTGCCCATGGACCAGGACATTCCCAGCAGAGGAGTCCCACGGGTCGCCAGCGCGACCCTTTTGGCTGGCGCGGTTGTTTTGCTGGCGCCTCGGCCCGGCGGCTCTTGGTGCAGAGTAAACAGGACTGGGTCTCCTTTTGGATGTTGTTTGGAGCTCTGGGAAGGTAGAGCAGTCCATTCAGCTGATTGAAAAAGGGACTGAGAAGGCAGACCAGAGACCCCCGGGTAGAAAAGCACCACGAATTTCAACGCTGCTGTTTTGGTCAGCATTGTGGGTCACCGCAGTGAAAATTACATAGATTCCAGAGCTGGAAATTAACAAGCTGGACATCCACTCAGAGACCTAATTTGAAAGTTGTTAATTACAAAGACGATAGGTGGATAAAACCATAAAGATGCCAAGAAGCCACCCTAAAAAAAACTGAGAACACTCAAAAACAGAATGTCTATTCTTCTACAGAGGATGCTAGTTCCCCATCAGTAACAGAACAAGGCCTGATGGAAAACGACTGCGAAGAATTAACAGAGTTAGGCTTCAGAAAGTGGATAATGGGAAACTTCTGCGAGCTAAAAGAACACGTTCTAACCCAATGTAAAGAAACTAACAACTTTGAAAACAGGTTTGACGAAATGCTAACGAGAATGGACAATTTAAAGAGGAATATGAACGAATTGATGGAGCTGAAAAATACAATATGAGAAATCCATGAAGTATGCCGAGGTTTTAATAGTCGAATTGATCAAGCAGAAGAGAGGATATTAGAGGTTGAAGACCAACTTAATGAAATGAAACGAGAAGATAAGACCAGAGAAAAAAGGGTAAAAAGGAATGAGCAAAATCTCCAAGAAATATGGGACTATGCGAAAAGACCTAATTTACGCTTAATAGGTATACCTGAAAGTGACGAAGAGAATGAAACCAAGCTGGAAAATATTTTTCAGGATATTATCTAGGAAAATTTTCCTAAACTAATAAGGCATGACAATACTCAACTCCAGGCAATACAGAGAACCCCACAAAGATATTCCTCATGAAGACCAACCCCAAGACACATAATCATCAGATTTACTCGAATTGAAATAAAGGAGAAAATACTAAGGGCAGCAAGAGAGAAGGGCCAGGTTACCCATAAAGGGAAGCCTATCAGACTCACAGCAGATCTCTCAGTAGAAACTCTACAAGCTAGAAGAGAGTGGGGGTTAATATTTAACATCCTTAAAGAAAAAAACTTTAAACCCAGAATTATATATCCATCCAAACTAAGTTTTACATGTGAAGGAAAAATAAAATTTTTTGCGAACAAGCAAGAACTCAGAGATTTCATCACCACAAGGCCTGTTTTACAACAACTTCTGAAAGAAGTACTATACACATAAAGGAACAACCAGCATTAGTTATCCTAAAAACTTACCAAAAAGTAAAGAATATTATAAAAATGAAGAATTTACATCAACTAACGGGCAAACAGCTAGTTAGTCTTAAATAACATCAATATTAAGACTAAACTTAAATGGATTAAATATCCCAATCAAAATATATAGTTAGACAAACTGAATAAAAAGTTAAAACCCATCAGTACGCTGTATTCAGACCTTTCTTATAGGCAA
>PVKP010017871.1:0-45279 GCA_004027715.1 Plecturocebus donacophilus | reverse complement strand
GTGGTGGTGCATGCCTGTAATTCCGGCTACCTGGGAGGCTGAAGCATGAGAATTGCTTGAACCCGTGAGGCAGAGGTTAGGAGCCAATTGTACCATTGCACTTCAGGCTGGGCAACAGAGCGAGATGAAACAGAGGAAGAGAGAAACAGAGAGAGAGAGAGAGAGAGGATGAATAGGTACATAACCAACCTTCTGGAGGGATCCAGCTAGATGTTTTTAAAGACAAAGATTATGAATATTTAATAACAAGGCAAAAAGAAAGATTACTCTAGAGAGTGGCTTCTGGGTGTAGAGACTGCAATAATTTATCAAGGAACTGACAACATTCATACCACTCTGTTACCCTATATATTTCTGACTTCATGTATATTTTCATGGTAATAGAGTAGTATGAATGTTGTCAGTTCTTTGATAAATTATTGCATGGCAAGGCATTATTTGATGGTGGGAGATAAGGAGTGTGCTTACTTTTTGATTTTTATGTTGAAATTACAACATAAATTTTCCTTTACGTATATTTTTTCTGGATAGTTCTGTACTTGGTGGCTAACGGGTGGTGAAAGCAAACTGACTGTAGTGTTACTACCTTTCTGTAGTCAGTTTAAAATAATGAGAACAAGCTAACCTTTGGAGGGCTTAATCCACTTGTGTATTCAGCTGAGACCTGTTTCGGTCGTCCACGTCTTTATGTCTGTTTGAAGGTGTGAGGTTTCCAAGCAAAAGGAGCTGCAGTTAATCTACTCTCAACTGCCTGTCACCTCCTGTGCCTCAATGACCCGTCAGGGTCCTAAGGGGAAGGAGGGCTGCTTTCCCCAAGTGGAGGGCTCTGAGTTCCAGCCTCCAGCAGCCTGCCTTCCACCACTCCTGGCTCGGCAGCAGATGGCATGTGCGGGGTTCCCTCCGGGGCATCCACCCCTGCAGTCTCGGGGATGGCTTCAGTTGCTTCTGGGTCAACAATTTCCTCGTAGGTCCTCTGCCTCACGGCATTACTTCCAATTACATGTGGCCGAGGCATTTTCCGTTCGCCTTGACATTTCAGAAATGCCATATGATATGTTAACTGACACTGTGATTTTGGCTAAAGCAATTTATAAAAGGTGTGTTTCTTTTCAGCTTCTGCTTTCTCCAAGGATCACCTCTTACACACTGGAGAGCTTTCTCTGGTCATGTGAGACTGCTGTCTGTGACACTGTAAAAAAGCAATGGTGACACTCTCAAGGTTGTTAAAAGGATTTCTGTAGAATAGAATATATAAATATATTGGTGAGTTTTAAATATTAAAAAACAAACATATTGTGTAAAATCATTTACCATAAAGGAGAAGAAAGCAATTCATGTGATGTCCCCAAACCACCCAATGCATGACCTAATTCATTTCTGGACAATGGTTTTGGATGGAATCATGAGAAAGGAATAGTTTAATCCATGCTTTCATATGTCCTTCTGGAAACTGAATTTATATCAACCCATTCTCTTACAGGAGAGAGCAAGTCATCCATTTGAGTTTTCTTTTTTGATTTCTAGCTCAATATTAAAAAAATATACTTTTGCAGGAATCCTTTCTTGGCTTGAAGACATTAGGGTTTATTCAGTCTGATCATGGATCTCTCTCCACAGAGAAAAGTGTTCTTATGACCCATATTCCAGCCTTTATCCACCGGTTTTCTTTGAGAAACATCACAGCTCACAGCCCCTAAAAAATCAAATTGTGTAAGGAACTGCAGTAAGATTTGAAAATGAAGGGAGGAGTTAGTTGAAAGCTACATCCACAGTTATTTAGATCTAGGTTAAATGTTAAGAAGTTCCCTAATTGGGACTTTTTATAATTGCAGTGAATTAGACAAAAATAGATTTCTGCTTAGAAAATAGGCTGTTGACTTTGTTCATCGGTGAAACTACATTTAACGTGATGGACTAGAAGAGAAAGTCCTGAAGGGGGAAATATAAATGGACTAGTTTGTAGTTGCAACCTGACATTCTAAACACAAAGGAAAATGAATGGCCTGCAGACAGTGGGGGTGTGGTTTTCAGCGATTGTTTAACCTGCTAAATGTTTATCACTTTACTCTGTTTACCCTTTTCTCTTTCTGCTTTTTCTCTTAGGCATTTATCTGATTTCTTACTTTCCTTTCAGCCCCACCCTCCCTTTTCTCTCACTTAGCCCTTCTCAGAGGCCTCAGTATTGATGTGGGATTGAGGGGAATGGCAGAGATGGGATCAGACAGGGCTGGAATCTGTTTCTGGTGGAGGGAAGGTTGCATCAGCCTCTCCCCTCTGTTCCCGGAGGCCATTCACAGCAAAGCACGTGATGTCTCACTGTGAATCCAAAACAGAGGTGCTCAGAGGAGATTTACTCCTTCGGGTAACATATCCACTAAAAGGTCAGCCATACGCCAGGTAGAGCAAGTTAAAAAAGAAAAAAAGAAAAGAAAAAAATGTTGACTGGTCTAGTCTCTGCTGTTGTGATATGTACAGATATTATTGACAGATTCATATACAAACCTCTAAGAGTTCCACTATAGAAAAAGCTACTTTGGGCTGGGTGGGATGTCTCATGCCTGCAATCCCAGCACTTTGGAAGGCCGAGAGAAGCAGATCCCTTGAGGCCAGGAGTTTGAGACCAGCATGGCCAACATGGTGAAACCCTTTTTAACTAAAAAATACAAAAATTAGCTGGACTACACCCTCGCCTTCCTGAGATGAGTGAAAAACATTATAAAAATTATTTAGAACCCAATTTTATTTGTCTTTCTTGAAAAGCAAATAAAACAAAATTGTGCTTCAACTCTTACCAGTGATTTCTCTTGGAAGGCCATGTCTCGCCAGCCGGCATGCCCATCCCACCTGAAATCAGTCGTAGTCCCAGCTACTCAGGAGGCTGAGGCGGAAGAATTGCCTGCAATCTAAGCACTTTGGAAGGCTCAGGCAGGAGGATTGCTTGAGGCCAGGAGTTTGAGACCAGCCTGGGCAATATGGTGAAACCCTGTCTTTACAAAAAATACAAAAAGTAGCCAGCCATAGTGGTGCACCTGCCTGTGGTCCCAGCTACTCGTGGGGCTGAGGCAGAAGGATGATTTGAGCCTGGGAGGTTGAGGCTGCAGTGAGCTATGATCGTACTCTGCACTCCAGCGTGGGCTACAGTGAGTGAGAGACTTTATCTTAAAAAAAAAAAAAAAAAAATGGAAGAAAGAAAAGAAAAAGAAAAAAGAGAGAGAAAGGATCAATGAGATGATAGCACTTTGACACACTTTTTTTTTTAATCATGTACTTTTAAAAATTGCAGATAATTAGGAAACTGGGAAGAAACATCAAAATTAAATAAAATCATTGTAAAATTGAATGAGAGTTAGCTTAGGAAGAATCAAAAGCACATAACCAAGACACAGTGTAGAGATGACTGAGCCAGACCTGGCACGATGGCTCCTGCCTGTCGTTCCAGCACGTTGGGAGGCCGAGGCAGGTGCATCATTTGAGGTCAGGAGTTCCCGACCAGGCTGGCCAACATGGTGAAAACCCATCTCTACTAAAAATATAAAAATTAGCTGTTGTGGTGGCGGGCGCCTGTCGTCCCAGCAACTCGGGAGGCTGAGGCAGGAGAATCCCTTGAACCTGGGAGAGGGAGGCTGCAGTGAGCCGAGGTCATGCACTGAGCTCCAGCCTCAGTGAGAGAGCAAGACTCTGTTTCAAACAAACAAAGAAACAAACTAAAAGAAAAAAAAAACCCACTAAACTAAAAGGATACGTGGTTTAAGGGCTAACTGTTCCTATATAAAATATACACCTTTTGAAAATTATATTCACCCTTGCTGAGCCTTGGGTTTCTTATCTAGAAAATGCAGTTAAAAATATCTATGTCATTGGTAGGGCATCCTGGCTCAAGCCTGTAATCTCAGCACTTTGGGAGGCCCAGGTGGGGTGATTGACTCAAGCTAGGTGTTTGAAATCAGCCTGGGCAACGTCACAAGACCTCATCTCTACTAAAAATTAAAAAATCAGCTGAGTATGGTGGCACATATCTGTAGTCAGCTCTTCTGGAGGCTGAAGCGGAGGATTGCTTGGGCCCAGGTTTTGGAGTCTGTAGTGAGCTATGATAGCAGCATTGCATTCCAGTCTGGGCCACAGAGTGAGACGCTGATTCTGTACACACACACACACACACACACACACACACACACACACACACACACACACGTGTTCTATACTCACTCCTTGGGTGATAGGATTATTTGTACCCCAAACTTCAACATCGTGTAATATACCCATGTAACAAATCTGCATATGTTCTCCTGTCTCTAAAATAAAAGTGGAAGAAAACCCTAAAAAACTACTTTATAGACGTGGTTCTATGAGAACATAGTGTGGAAAAAACATTTCAAATTATATCCCTATATGAATACAAGGCATCACTGCCATAACATGGGAAAATAGTGTATTTTAACTAGAAACACTGACTCTCCAAACAATGTAAACATTTAAATGAATATGTTTCAAATCCATTTATGTAAAATGTATACAATTTTCAATAGTCATGTAGTAATCACGTTATATAGAGACTTAGTTAGATCAACCAATACTTACTGAGTTCTCATTATATTCTTAACAATGTGCCGGTTTCTGTGTTCAGAATAAAAGAAATATACAATCCCAATCAGGGTTTGGTGGCTCATAGGTGTAATCCCAGCACTTTGGGAGGCCAACGTGGCTGGATCACTTGAGACCAGGAGTTTCAGATCAGCCTGGGCAACATAGTGAGACCCCATTTCTACAAAAAGTACAAAAAAAGTAGCCGGGCATGGTGGCACATGCCTGTGGTCCCATCTACACAGGAAGCTGAGGTGGGAAGGTATCTTGAACTTGGGACATTGAGGCTACAGCGGGCCACGATTGTGCCACTGCGCTGCAGCCTGGGAGACAGAGCAAGACCCTATCCCAAACCAACCAACCAACCAACCAACCAAAACAAAAAATACTACACTACCAGATCCTTTCCACAAGAAAATTAACAAGTGACTCTACATGTACTTATACACTCAAAATAATTTAACTAATAAAACATTATATGAGAAAGTGTGCATTTCCCCTTGATGTATTAATACTGTCAACATTCAATTCATGTCTGTTATAATTAGTCTCAATTTCTAAAACAGGGTCATTAGCTCCTGTGTGTGCTCTTCCATTTGTGAGTCCAGCACCACACTCTCAGTTAAATGTGCATCGGGGGCACAGGACTCAGGTGCCCTGCTATCAAGTGATTTAGACGTCATGACTCAGTAGTCAACTCCCTTTAGCAGAACAGAGTCAAAGTGCAGTCTGTTTCAACTCTGTTAGATTTCCTCTTAATTAGCTTATTTTCACACACACAAAAAATAGATCTGAAGAATAGTGCACACTTTAGATAACTTTTAAAGTTACATATCAGGTTTGGTTCAAAAGTACCAAATATTGAGGTTGGTTTTGACCACAATTACTTTTGCACCAACCCAATGAAATGTTTGATCCCACGGCCATTGAAGAGTTAGGGCATCTTATTAGGACATCGCTCAGAAGGCTGACCATTCTCTAGGCATCATAATCGTGAAAGAAGTGGTCACACACACACACACACAAAGAAATAAAAAAATCACAGGGTTGAGAAAGGAAAAAAAAAAAAGAAGTGGTCACACAGCATCTACTATTTTGGCATTAATTGGCAGCAATGCATAAAGGTTTGTGCGGATGATTTGTTGTGTTGTTTTTTAGTTTGAGAATGTATTAAGGTATCTAAGGAATATGTTGAGAAAAACTGGATTTTTTTTTTTTTTTTGGTTTGACAACCTACATTGTCAGTCATTGTAAGCACAAGTACATTGAACAAACCATCAACGCCTTCTGTGAGGTCCTCACACCTTCCAGGGGATGTCGGCTCAGGGATGGGTCACTGGGGTCCTTCATCAGGAACAGGGATGGCCTCACAGAATCTTTTCTAAAAATTCTCTTACGGAAAGTCCCTTTTCTGTTTACGACTCTTGATTCCTCTTTGCTCTCTTTTGTTTCACAGCAAAACAGAAGTAGAAAGAAGCGTTCTCAAGCCGGGCGTGGTGGCTGACGCCTGTAATCCAAGCACTTTGGAGGCCAAGGGGGTGGATCACCTGAGGTCAGGAGTTCAAGACCAGCCTGACCAACATGGTGAAACCCCATTTTATAAAAAAAAAAGAAAAAGAAAAAAAAGAAGAAAAAAAAAAAAAAAGAAAGAAGCGTTCTCATGATAGCAGCTCCACGCTGCCTCACAAACCGTTCATGATGACAGCTCCCTGGCCACTAGTTAACTTCTAAGTATTCAGGTTGGTGCAAAGTAATTGAAAGTAATTGTGGTTTTTGCCATTTAGAGTAATTGTTGTCATTTAAAGTAATGGCAAACACCACATTTACTTTTGCACCAACCTAATATTTAAAAGGGAAAACAGGAGTTTCTGGTTGTGTGAAATAATTAATAACACTTCACTGTAAATATTTTTCTCCTAGATTTCCTAGCACTGGATGAGTGGCCAGCCTCTGAGTCAGCGTTTACTGACAGTTCAAGGTTAGTAGAAAATAACTTCTCAAGAACATAGAAACCAAATGGCATATGATTCCTAAGCAGAAATGAAGGGATTTTAATACAAAGCACTTGCTGTTCAGAGATCACTGGGACACAGTGTGATCCAGAATGGAAGTGGAGTTGGAGTTGTGTATGTGAGGATGGGAAAGAAATCCAGGATCTAGAGAGAAGGGGAGACGGGGTGGGTTGGCAGAGCAGGCGCATGCCAGGGAGGGCGAGTACGCTGAGATATTCAGGGCAGGGGTGTTTTAGGGGCACAATAGCTGCCAGGCAGTAGATGGAGTACGGGGACTCCACGGGAAGCCGGGACACCAGCTGGGGGTCACTACTGCTGTGTGCTTCATACAGGTGATGGAGGTTTGCTCTCAAGTGGCGCAGAAGGGGTCATGAGAAGCTGTTAGATTCAAGATATGTTGATATATTCTATATCTCATTCTACTGATATATATACATACCAATATCAATATGTATATTTCATTATATTGATACATACATATCAATAGAATATATCTATGATATCTAATATAGAATATAATATCTCTATTGATATATATTGATACACTGATATGTATTTAGATATAGATGTGTTCTGATGACTGTTTTTGTTGTTATTGTTTGTTTATTCGAGGCCGGGTATCACTCTGAGGCTCAGGCTGGAGGGCAGCAGCAGGATCTCGGCTCACTGCAACCCCTGCTTCCCAGGCTCAAGCAATTCTCCCACCTCAGCCTCCAGAGTAGCTAGAGTTACAGGCACCCGCCACCATGCCTGGCTCATTTTTGTACTTTTAGTAGAGACGGGGTTTCACCATGTTGAACAGACTGGTTTTGAACTCCTGGACTCAGGCGATCCACCTGCCTTGACCTCCCCAAAGTGCTGGGATTACAGGCGTGAGCCACCGAGCCTGCCTCTGATGACTGTTGATAGGACATGCTAATGAAGGTAAGTGAGGGAGAAGAAAAGCAGATGACTATTTTCTGACCTGAGTAATGAGGTAACAGGCTGGGCTATTTCCTGAGATGGGAAAGACTGAGGATGTGGCAGCATTTGGGGAGGACGTCAAACGTTAGATGTGGACCAGGTCTTTAACTCTACTAGACATCCAAGCAAAGTGACCTATAAGTAGGAAAGGCACGTTGAGTGTTAGACGAAATAAGGCATACATGCAACAGTGGACCCAAACTCAGGCCAAAAAATTTGGGGTTAGGAAGAAACATTCAGTCATCAGATTATGTACAGTCAGTCAAGAACTATTAATTTCCTGCCATGTCCAAAAGACTGTCTTAAGCACTGTGGGGGTAAATTAGGCAGCCCTAGAAATCAGCCTGGGAGGAAGACACAGGTGGAAACAATTCTGATAGCAGGAACCCTGACATATGTTTATAACAATCAAGTCAGCTCTACTGGTATAGAGGGGACAGAGAGAGAGAGGTCTTTTGCTTTGAAAATACCCCTTGAAGGAGGATTTGGGATGAACCTAAAGGATTGTGTAGACTAAAGGATAAGGCTTTGTAGACAAACACATCACTTTAGCAACAGTACACTGCAGGACGTGCTTGTGGAAGGGTAGGCAGGCTGATGGGGCAAGGACGTTGGGAGCAGAAGGTTTCTAGTGGCAGAGAGGGCAGGAGAGGCAGACCAGAGGTCTGATAAGGACGTCGGCTTTAATTCCGAAACAACGAGGAACCAACGAAGCCTTATCACTGGGGGATTTCCACGCTCAGGTTGTCGTTTTGGGAAATTGAGAAGATGGACCACCGTGAGGAAAACACTAGAAATACCGACCTCATCTTTCCACCTGCATAGTCACTAGCAAATAGTGTGGTTCAGAAACTGATTCTAAATTTGTCTGTGGTTCTTGATGGCCCAGAAAGAGGAAAAATAGAAATCAGTAGAGGAGTTTCTGACTGAGTTATACAACGAAGCCTAGGAGGCTGAGGGGGTTGAAGGGAAGGAGAAGTGACTACTCTGCCAAGCTGGGGTTGGAGAGATAGGGAAGAAATCTGTGAAAGAGAAGACAGCAGTTCTCTGAATTAGGTGATCTGGAGAGAGGATATTTTGAAGTGTCCAGGAAAACACAAGTCAAAGGTGTTACCATCCACGTCTCATACCACTAGATAAAGTATGATGATATCACAACAATTTAGGTCAGAGATTCTCTGAAATGAGCCATTCCCCAGGGAACTTAAAAAAAAAAGGAACATAGTTTTCTCAATTTTTTAAGCTTATCGACAGAAATGTATTAGCCATAACACTCACTTACTTTTGCAATGACCCGTGTAGTTTTCTGTTCTCTTTTCTTTTTCTTTCTTTTATTATTTGAGCCCAAGCATTGAATACACAGTTACTCTTAGACACAAATAGTCTCAGTTTTGTAGTGACAGCTGTGTGTCTAAATTGCCAGTCTTCGTTTCTCTTCAGATTCTTTATCTGTAAAATTAGCAAAGTGGCAATCTTCCCTTATGGCCCCTGTGGGGATTGAAGTGATTAGGTGACCACATACCTTGAAAATAGTAATTGTTTTGAGAACATTATAGCCTCGGAGACTCACAGGTTTGGCCAAAATGGCCACAATAGGGTAATTTCCTTATTACTTTTCTTTAATGAACCTAATTCTCCTAGGAAAGATTAGGGAAAAAAAAGGAGGGGGGAGAAAAGTGAGAACAGGCAACAGGGTACAGTGACTTCTTCTCTAGTTTAGTATTTACGAAAAACCCGTGAAGAAGATACCACCAGAATTTAGAGAAGGAACAGAAGTGTGCAGAGCAGTCAGGAATGTGTGCAAGTCACACAGCTAGTTAGTCATGAGGGGGATGGAAGCGGGGAGGACAGGGGAGTCAGAAATCAATTCACATCACAGTTTAAAACGCCATCTCCACATAGGTTTTCTGGAGCCAAGCCAGTCCTCCCATCAAGAAGGCATCCCTTAGATCCTTTTACAAAAACTGGCATCCGTTTGAATATCTCTCTCATATGTGAAGATTGATATTATTTGCCTTACAATTCAGAGTTCTAACAAGATTGCATCCATTGGGATGTTCACAATGTTCACAATGACTTCTGAGCATGCGAGCTAAAGGTAGATTATTCTTCTGGGCTCAGGCTGACTTTCTTGCTATCTCTTAAAATCTGTGTTGTTATGAACAAATGATCATCTAAGGAATTTATGAGTCCTGAGCTATGAGGTTGTTAAAAGTGAATCACAGAGAAAGCATGCAAGTATCGGGCCCTGCGTGCAGCGGATGGGGTCTAGGGTACCCGAAGAGGCCCTTGTAGGTCAGAGCTTAGTGTTTGTATACGAAAACATTCCTATGGAAAGGGATGGAGTAAACATGAGGAAACAAACCAGCCGCATGTTATCGCTGAAGCTCTTCACTTCCAGAGGGAGAGTTTAGACTCCTGATTTCTCCCCAACTCTCGATCACCAAAATGTGTATTCAGCTTTCTCAGTTTTGTTTGGAAATAAGTGAATGAAAAACAGCAGCAGCAACATCGGGGAACTACTAGCCACTGCCCTGAGCAATTCCTTTGGCTTGTTTATAACCAAATGCGGCAGGCGGGCAGGAATGCCATGCCTTTTGCACACTCATCCTCTCCAGGAAATTCTTTCGTGGCCACTGTGACGCGGCACCAGCCTTTCTGCGCATCTTGGTTCTTTCTGGTGTTTTCTAAACTATGAGTTTTTTTTTTTTTTTTTTTTTTTTTCTTTTAATACCAATGTGCTCAGAGTCTGTGTATTGCTTTTATCAATGAGGGTTCTTGAAGGAAGCAAAATTCATGCAGGGTGATTCAAACGAGGCGCTCCTAGTGGAGACAACTCACAGAGCTAACTCTCAACTGAAAAAATAGTTACTATGCGCTGTCTGGGTCCAAAAGATCCTTCGTATTTGTACATTTAAAATATTTTAAGTTTTTCTTTTTTTTCTTTTTTTTTTTTTGAGACAGTTTCTCTCTTGGTGTCCAGGCTGGAGTGCAGTGGGGCAATCTCGGCTCACTGCGACCTCTGCCTCCCAGGTTCAAGTGATTCTCCTGCCTCGGTCTTGTTGAGTAGCTGGGACTACAGGCGCGACGCCCAGCTAATTTTGTATTTTTTGTAGAGGTGGGGTTTCTCCATGTTGGTCAGGCTGGTCTCCAACTCCCGACCTCAGGTGACCGGCCCACCTCAGCCTCCCCAAGTGCTGGGATTACAGGTGTGAGCCACTGTACCCTGCTACTATTTTTAAGTTTCTCTATAGGTAATTTATAGGTGTAAGAATAAAGGCATAATGAAAAGTAAAGTTTTAATTAAAGAAAAGGTTCCTGGTGGTCCTTGAAGATCTATTTGTGGCGGCCAGACTTCTAAACAGCTGCTGAGAACACCCATCCCCTGGTATTCACAGCACCCTTGGGTGCCCCGGCCTCTGGAGAGTGGGTGGGACTTAGTGACCTGGTTCTCCCTGGCAGAACTCAGCAGAGGTGAGGGGGTCTCGTTTCAATTATTAGGTTACAAAATGTGATGGCCCACATAGCAGGCATCATGGCCTTCCGGAGCTCCTGCTTCATGAAGCTAGCTGTGATGGTGGAGAAAGCCCCAATGGAGAGGAGAGGCAAGGACCTGAGGGCAGCCTCCAATCAACCATTGTTGATTGCAACCATTGTTGCAACCATTTGCAACCATTGCAACCATTGTTGCAGCCGCCCGGCCAACAGCCCCATGGCTTGGAAGTGACCCCTTCCTGGCTGAGCTACGTGGTGACCTACAGAAGGTTCCCGCTGAGCTGTGCTGCATCTCAGACCCAAAGAAACCGAGATCATAAATGTGGTTCTAAGCCACTATGTTCTGCGATCATTTGTTATACAGTGATCCATAATCAATGATTTTAGTCTTATTGAGACAAACCACATACAACAAAGTTCAACCATTTCATGAATATAATTTTTTTCAATAGTATAGATAGTATAAGAAACATTAATAATCAACTCACAGAACACTTCCATCACCCCCAAAATTTCCTTCTCCTTTCCTCAGCCCCTGCTAACTATCACTCAAGGATTCTTGGGCTTAAGAAAATTCATCTGGAGTGTCATGGTCTGAAAGGTCACCGTCTGCGATTTCACTTTCACATCCATTCTGACTTCACTGGAGTCCAGAGAACTAATCTCCATCTCTTTGCATCTGTCTTCTGATTAATATGTGTGGATGGTTTTCCTCTGTCAGTTTTCTGCTTTGTCATTAATAAAAAATAGAAAATAGAAAGTTCTGATTTCTCAACACTGATCAACGAGAACTGTGACATTTTAAAAAGATGCTGGTGCCAGTCTTTTTCCGAACCTTCTTGGAAGACTGTGCAATCGTTTGGAAAATGGAGTAAGAAGACTGGAAACTATTACTTGTTTCACAGCTGCACCACCTCTAGGGCCTTCCATATGGCCTTTTTTAGCATTATTGGGAATAATCGCTGAGTAGGGATGAGTGATGATGATATAATCCCTCAGATTGTAAAATAATAAAACATTTTAAGATGGGGAAAAATAAGACATAAAAAATTCCATAAAGTATCTTGATTTTCTAACAAAATCCAGTGTACCTATATGACAATGAAAAGATTAAATGTTTTTATTCTGTTACAAAATTGGTATTTTTTTTTTTAACAGGTTCTCACTCTGTTGCCTAAGCTGGAGTGCAGTGCCATGATCACAGCTCATTGCAGCCTTGATTGCCTAAGCGGGAGTGCAGTGGCGTGATCACAGCTCACTGTAGCCTTGACCACTGGGCTTAAGCACTTTTCACCTCCACCTCCTGAGTAGCTGGGACCGCTGGTGAGTGTCACCACACCTGGCTCACTTTTAAATGATTTATAGAGACAGGGTTTCTCTGCATTGCCCAGGCTGGTCTTGAACTCCTAGACTCAAACGGTGTGCCTGCCTTGGCCTCCCAAAATGCTGGGATTGCAGCCATGAGCCACCGCACCTGATGAAAAAAATGTATTCTTTTTCTTTGTCTTTTGGAAGACCTCTAAGAACAAATAAAAGTCATGAACTACCATTCAAACTACTTTTAAAAATCTCAATAAACTAGACCTAGTTCCAGTGTCTCCTGCTGGTGAATGTAAGGACATAGTGAGACCCCAGAGACCAGCAAGTAGGGAACCACAGCACCCCAGGACTGAGGACAACATAAAGACATGAGTTAGTGAAGGAGCCCCGCAATAGGCAGCATTCTGAGAAAGGCCATCAGGATCGGTGAACCCAGGAGGAATCCCGTTTTCACTGTGAGGTGGCACCCAAGCAGGGAGGGCGCAGGGGAGGAAAACCTGAAGTCCCTCCCCCCTCCCAGACCTCTCTGCTGTCTTCCCTCAGCCAAACTCAATCAGCTGCCACTTTCCAAGGCCAAGCAGGCAGAGAATAGGGCTGGGCAGGGATGGTGGAGAGTCACCGGCACGTGCTTTTGCCAATTTCCTTTAAGTGTCATGTATCTCAGGCATTTCCATTTTAGCACATATGGACACACGTTCTTTTAAGCTTCTCTAAACAATTAATCGTGGATGACCCACATCAGGGAAGAACTCATGAAGGAGCTGGTATTCCCTCTGTGCCTAGAAGGATTTTAGCACGTGTTGCTGCCTGTGAAGCAGAAATCGCAGCTGAAAATGTAATGGACCAAATAAGGGTAGAAGACGAGACACAGTGTGCTGTGTGGGCAGAGGTGGGCTGTCGTGGAGGAAGCAAGGCTTAAAGAGTGATGTGGGCTCAGGCGCCGTGGCTCACACCTGTGATCCCAGCACTTTGGGAGGCCGAAGCAGGCAGGTCACTTGAAGTCAGGAGTTCAAGACTAGCCTGGCCAACGTGGTGAAACCTCGTCTCTACAAAAAATACAAAAATTAGCCAGGCAAAGTGTCATGCGCCTGTAGCCAGCTACTCAGGAGGGAGATGGAGGCTGCAATGGGCTGAGACCTCATGATTACACTCCAGCCTGGGTGACGGAGCCAGACTCCATCTCAAAAAAAAAAAAAAAAAAGTGACGTGGTGTGGCCAGACTGCAGAAAGCATGGTGTGCCTCTTCCAGAATTTTACATTTTTATCAGGAGAAAGGCTCATTACCACAAGCTTCCTTTAACGGCTAGCACAAAATAGGTGTTTAATAAATGACCTTGTTGATGAAGGGATTAATGAACTAAATCTGTATTTGTTTTGCTTAATTAGGTGTATTTATTTAGGCATGTATTAATAGCAAAGCATTCTGGAGATCTGAGGCAATGATCTGGATAATTTTAAGACAGAAAGCCTGATATTTAGCAAGCAGTTATTTTAGGTGTAAATAACCAGTGAAGTTAAGTAGATTCAATTAAATAATTGCTCAAATCTATTTTGCCTCCTTAGACAAAAGGTAGACATAAACTATACCATGTGTCATATTCTTTTTGTTCAAAATGGTAATCAGTCTTTCTTTGAAATATCAACTTGACATAAAATCATAATTCAATGTATCTTCATATAAAATTATTAATTTTTTAATCTACAGAATTATTCTCAATAGCATTAATTGCAATAGTTTTGAATTTATGCTTTCCCTTGACAATATCCCAATGATGTCTTCTGTCTTCGACTTTATGCATAATAGGAGAATTGCTATGAGAGAATTAAATCTGAGAGTATTTCCATTACTGGAAGAATTTCTCCTGTCAGCTTTTTGTCAACTACTTATAAAACTGCAGGAGAAAAATTATTCTTCAATATTCAGTTTTCATTACGCATCAGATGCCTCTAATATTCTCCACTAAATGCCATAATTTCACATGTGCTGCATGTCACCTGGTGTATGTAAACATGGAATTATTTGGAGATTATTGCATAGTTATATCAAAATGCCGACCAGAAAAATAAATGACATCCAATATTCACCCAGGGTTTAGACAAGACATTTTTGTTTGATGTGAAAGCATGCATAATTTGATCACAGAAGAGCATTTTTCAGTGGTACTCACAGATTGCCTGTAAAAGATAATTCCTCCCTTGTGGACGGGGTTCTATCACATGTCCTCCATGTGCCACTGGTTTATCTGTGGGGGGAGAGAGGCCCAGAGGGGACAGTGACCCACTGTATCTTTCAGAACCCAAAGCAAGTTACTGCAAACCTCAGGCAATTGAAGTGAATATCGACCAGCTCAAAAGGCTGTGAAAATGACCACCGTATCCCTCCAAGTAATTTTTTTCTCCTGTCTCAGTCTTGAAATCCGGCATGATTATGTTCAGTGTATGCCAGCTCAACTTATGTGCCTATATTCACAATGAACTCTTGAACGGGATCCTCTGTGTTTTGCTGGGGAGTAGTTGTTCCCCACTTGATCTGCTTTGTTGCGCAAAACGTTGTAGCTCACCATTGCCTTCCCGTCTGTTTATTCTTGGTGTGGGGTTGTCAAGGAGAAACACTGGAAGGGAGAGGAGGGAGCAGGCACCGTAGATGGTACTATGGGCCATTGGTCTCTCCTCTTTCAGCCAACTATGAGAACTATTTGGGATTGAAGGAGATAAGCTGCAGCAGGTTGTTACTTGTCCTGAATACTCGACATTTATTTGAGCAACAGGACAGACCTGGGTAGGGGTCTCTGGGATCTTTTCTGGGTTGGCTGTGGGTGTTCCTCTTTCTGATTTGTTAGCTGAAAGTGAGGATCTGGAGCAGCAGTTTCATACCGCAATTGCTCTGTGGGCAGATGCGCCGCAGAGACTGTGAGTGGGTCAGACAGGGTGGGCAGAGGGCCCTCCTGAGCTGGCCTCCCTGCCTGGGACTTCACAGTGCTTGCTCTGAGTTCAGTGTCTGCACTGGAGGGAGCCACAGCTGGGAAGTGCTGTTTTTTTTCTAGGTGCTCTCAGCTGCTGTTACCTCTTCTATTTTTTAATTCCCCCTCTGGAAATTATTGTCTGGGGCCTTTTTGTCTTAACAAAAAAGTAGATTCGTTCATTTATTCCTTTTTTTTTTTGGAGACAAAATCTTGCTCTGTTGCCCAGGCTGGAGTGCAGTGGCACAATCTTGGCTCACTGCAACCTCTACCACCCTCCCAGGTTCAAGCCATTCTCCTGCTTCAGACTCCTGAGTAGCTGGGATTACAGGCTGTGCCATCATGTCTAATTTTTGTATTTTTAGTAGAGACAGGTTTCACCATATTGGCTAGGCTGGTCTCAAACTCCTGACCTCAAGTGATATACCTGCCTCAGTCTCCCAAAGTGTTGAGATTACAGGCATGAGCCACCACGCCCGGCCAGTAGAGAGGCATTCTTTCTCACTTCTTCATCCTCTAAGGTTGAGCTTACCTGGCCCAAGGTACAGAGTTCTGGGAAGGATGGAAGAGAGAGGAAGGGAGAGCTCCAACATTGTGGAGCCCCCTTCACATCAGCAGCAGCAGCAAGACCCTCAGAAAACCTGGGGTGGGTGTGGGAGTCTCTTTAGATCACCCCCGGAGACACTGGACATCTGTTCACCGTCACAGAACCCACTTCTTTCCCATGATCTGTTCGGATGTCTGTTTCCAGCAGCAGGCAGGTAGCACAGCACACTCTGGGGTTTGTCTGACTCACTGTGGTAGCCAAGCCCTCAGCACACTTCCTACCATTTAGTATTTAGAGGACTCGCACCCTTTGACAAAAGTAGGTAAATGGTAAAATATAATTTTTACCATTGGAACAAACACAAATATATGCTGGGTGAAATTCAAACAGTACACATGCAAGAAAAGAACTTGTTAGGAGTGACCCCAGGCAGACGGACTGGGAAAGCAGGGTTTTGCAGGGACCTCAGTGACACACAGGACCTAGACCCAGAGGTGGGGTCTTCTTGACAGGACACCTCTATCCAAGGGCATGTGTTGCACTCATTTCTCTGTGACATATTTTAAAAAGGATGCATAGAAACCTCAACTTTTCCAGAGAAAGTGGCAAAAATAATGAAATGTGGTTGACCAGAAGGCTTAGGGCACCAGGGCTGTCTTGCTAGAGAGTAAGAACAACCTGCCCTTGAGCAAACCAAACTGGCTTTGATCCCCTGCCCTTCTCTGTAAAGGACTGAGCAGGAGGAAATACGAATTACTTGAGGAGCTTCCTAGGGAGCTTCCGGAAGAAACTCTTAATCCCCTGCACAGGGGATTTTCGCCAGTCAAGGGCAGAAGGTGCTAAGCAATAGGTCAGTTGAGTATCCCTTATTCATGACGCTTGGGACCAGGAGAGCTTTGGATTATGGGTTTCTTGGAGCATTTCAGATTGTCACAGCTGCAGGTGGAGGCCGGGGGGACAGGCTGATGAAAGCCCCATGCTGTCCCGAGATTTGTGACGGGTATCTGTTTTCTTCCTTATTCCAATTGCATCATCTTGGATTTTTGAATATTTGCATTATACTTATCTGTTTTGCATCACAAATCCACACATCCAAAATCCGAAATGCTTCAAATAAGGATTTCCTTTCAGCATCATGTCAGTGCTCAAAAACTTTCGAATTTTGGAGCATTTCAGATATCAGATTATCAGACTTAGGGTGCTCACCCTGTGGAGGTTATTCAGGCTCCTGAATTCTGTGATTTTTTTTTTTCTAGAAAAGAGTTTCATAAAGCAGATGGAGGAGTGTTTATTAACAATTAATTTATTAGTTGATATTTACTGGACACTTACTCATATTGCTTGAGAAACCATCAACCCAATTTATCAAGGCCTCATACTGCCCACTCCAGCGTGTACTATCATATTATTAACCCATTTTATATTTCTCAGGTACAATGGTAGGTATTAGACAGGGTTCTAAAATAGGGCAAGGATGCGTTTGAAATAAAGAAGGAAACAGATGCCCCTCACAAGTCACCGGACGCAGCTGGGCTTCCATCAACACAACTCAAGAGTGTACGTCTGGTACCTGTCAAGTTAGAGAAACTGGTTGTTGTGTAACACGATCTCATAATCAAAATATTGTATCAGAGTATCTGCTGACAGCAGATATCCAAACTTCTCCTGTCTCCTTAACCCTCGATTCGCAAGAGAATTGGTGCAGGAGTGTCCTTTCTGTGGGTTTTCAGTGGGTAGGGCCATTATGTGGTCTGCATATCCTTTCTTCCTACAGCTCAAAACTCAAGGTGCTCCTGTTATCTCTGTTCTACCAGTGAGGAAGCAGAGGCTTGGCGAAGAGAAGCAACTTGTTCAAGATCTCATGGCTGCACAGTAAGGGAAGAGCTGTGATGTGAGACCACGTGCAGCCCACGCTTAGACCCGAGGCTCCCCCTGCAGAGCCTCTCTGTTAGGTAAATGCTTGCTAGGTGCTTGGAAGGCTGAGGGATTCACGTGTTTGCCAGATCTCTCTATAGGTCCCTTGAGCAAATCCCAGAAATATGCATTACTCTCTCGTGATACTTTTTTATTGTTTATTTTTAGTGGGTAAAGGACTTTTTAAAAAAATAATTTGTATTGCGTATATCTGAGGTTTACACCATAATATTATGGCTAGATATAGGTAGTAAAATTGTTACCGTAGTGAAGCAGATTAGCACATCTGTCATCTCACATAGTTACTTTTTCTGTGTGATGAGAACAGCTAGAATCTACATTTAAGAAAAACTAATACGATCCAATCTTACTAGCTTTGGTCTTCATGCTGCACATTAGGTATCTGGGCTCCTTGTTCATCCTACATATCTGCTGTTTTGTATTCTTGGACCTACATTTTACCACTTCCTCTCCCAACCCCACCCAGCCCAGGGTCATCTCAATTTTGCTGTCTATCTCTATGTATTTTTTTCCCTTATATTCCTTATATAAATGAGATTATGCATTTTTTCTTTACGTGTTTGGCTGACTTCACTTAGCATAATGCTCTTCAGGTCTACTCATGTTGTAGCAAATGACAGGATATCCTTATTTTTTAAGAATGAATAATATTCCATTACATATATATTTATACCACGTTTTCTTCTTCCATTTGTCCATTGATGGATACTTTAGTGGATTTCATATCTTGGCCATTGTGAATAGTGCTGCAATGGATAGTGGAGTGTGGATGTCTTTATGAAGTGATGAGTTCCCATCTGCTTTGGGTGTATTCCCAGAAGACGAACTGTTGTTCATATTTTAGTTCTATTCTTAAGTTTTTTAGGCACCTCCATACTATTTTCTGTAGTGGTCGTACCAATCTACATTCCCACCAAAAGTGTAATAGGGTTCTCTCTTCTCCACACCCTTGCCAACATTAGTTGTGTCTTATCTTTCTCATAATAGCCATCTCATAGTGGTTTTAATTTGCATTTCCTTGATGACTAGTGATTTCTGCACCCTTTCACATACCTGTTGGCCACTCTTAAGTCTTGAAGAAACTTTGATTCAGCTCCCTTGCCTGTTTCTAAATTGGGTTGTTTTACTGCTATTGAATTATAGGAATTCTTGATAAATTCTGGTTATTAACCCTTTATCAAATATATAATTTGCAAATTTTTTTCAGTGTGTAGGTTGTCCTTTCATTTTGATGAATCCTTTCTTTGCTGTGCAGAAGCTTTTTGGTTTAATGTGGTCCTATTTATTTATTTTTGCTTTTTTAGCCTGAGCTTTATGTGATATTTAAAAATCATTTCCAGGGCTAATGTCAAGAAGTTTTCCATATATTATTTCCTGGCAATTTTATGATTCTAGTCATATATCTACGTATTTTACTCATTTTGAATTTATTTTGTGTATGGTGTAAGAGTCCAATTTCATTGTTTTGCATTTAGAGATTCAGTTTTTCCAGGACTATTTATTGAAGACACCATCCTTTCCCATTGTGTTTTTTTGGTGTCTTTGTCAAAAAATTAGTTGACCACATATATTTGGATTTATTTCTGGGCTCTCTCCTTTGATCCACTCGGCTATGTATCTGTTTTTATATCAGAGCCATACTGTTTGGTTACTATTGCTTTGTGACATTATTTTATTTTATTTTTTTGAGACAGAGTCTTGCTCTGTCAGCCAGGCTGGAGTGCAATGGTGATCTGCAACCTCCACTTCCTGGGCCTAAGCACTCAAGCAATCTTTCACCTCAGCCTCCCAAATAGCTGGGACCAGGCACATACCACACCCAGCTAATTTTTTTTTTTTTGGTAGAGGTGACGTTTCACCATATTGTCCAGGCTGGTCTTGAACTCCTGAACTCAAACAATCTTACTACCTTGGACTCCTAAAGTGCTGGGATTACAGGCATTTGCCACAGCTCCCAATCTTGTGACAGAATTTTAAATCAGGAATTGTGATGTCTCCAACTTTGTTGTTTAGTGATACTTTTTTAAGAAGATATATTGCTTTGTTTTTTTTTATTTGACAGGTTTTAAACACCAAAATTAAATTAAACTGCAATAACACATTTTCAAGAATTTGAGGAAAACTTGTTTTATTTTCATACATGATAGTCTTTGGAAAAGGACCAACTTAATGCCTACCTTCAAATTTGAAGAAGATAAGCAGGATGCTCTGTGAGCTACAAAAAGTGCCTGGATCCAGATGAGTTATAAGCATTTCTGTCTTCTGAGGCACTATGGTTAGTTCAGAGAGGTGTAAATTCAGTCCTAACAATGGGTATTCGTTGCCTGTTTGAAAGAACGCCATTTCTCCGGACCTCTGCACATTTGGCTGCATCTTCAAGGAGAGAAAATCCTGGAAATCCCAGCATTGTCTGGCTTCCTTTCTCACTAACCTCTCCAGGCTTTTCAGAAATCCCTCTGCCTCATTCTAAACAGGAAGTTTTGTCAGGCAGTTGTGCAAATGGTCCTGTATTATGCAGGATGTCACCTATTGTTATTGGAACAAAGATATTCTGAAATATGGACAAAGGCTTCCAATCCGCCAGGGTCCTGGACCCTTCAGTAGCCTCTCAATGTATCTGGGAAGTGATTGAGTGAATTGGGTCACTCCAAGAATATACCTACGCTTCAGAAACTCAGCTATTATTAGGATGCCGGAGTGAAGCTACATGAAGCATATGCAATTTGCATTCATAGTAATCCTGCTTCTCAATTTGCTCTGTATAAATACAACACAGCCACTTTCTAAATAAATGGGGTTACCTACAACTGTACATGTAAATGAAAATAAAAATGCCTGGGAATGATCTGTATCTCGTATCTCTGTTCTACTCTTAAAGTGTTAGGAAAAAACAAAGCATTCATGAATCAGAAGTAAGTGCTATTAAAGTTTATGTTTTAAAAGTCTATGCATAAATCACACACTTCTCAAACTTTTAAGACCTACATCTGCAAGAGCGTATATATATAATATTATGTTAGAAATACTGTCTTATAATAGACTAACTGGCATAGTCAGAAGCTGATTGAGGGCTTCAATTTAGCTGCAAGCAAATTTCACTGATGGCTTCTCATTACCAAGTGCAGGAATTTCAGAGTGCAGAATATAGAACAATATAAAGTCTGTTTATAAAGTAAAGCTTACACCCACCGAAACAGGATTACATTTAGCAGTATTTTACTTTATCTTAAAAGTAAAATTACTAAAATTGTTTTTCAAATGTTATTTGAGATTATGGGTAAAAGAAAATGTGGTCCTTGTAAGTTCTCTTCCTCTCCTCTTCTTTCTCACTGTTGGGAAGTCCATTGTACACATCAACTATTTTACACAGAAATTTTTCTCCCTCAATCCAACTTTCCCCGTTGACATTTGGGTTATAGCTGTAGTAACGTGTGCTGAATTGTTTGTTGGGGTAATTGAATTGTGCATTGACGGACAAAATGATTCAAGTAAATTCATAGAGGAAATCTACTTTTAATTATTTTTAATTTATTTATGTTTTCTGTTGTTTATTTTTGTTTTTTTTTTTCGAGACAGAGTCTCTCTTTGTCACCCAAGCTGGAGTGCAGTGACACAATCTCAGCTCACCGCAACCTCCCCCTCCTGGGTTCAAGCGATTCACCTGGCTCAGCCTCCTGAGTAGCTGGAATGACAGGCACCCACCACCATACCCAGCTAATTTTTGTGTTTTTAGTAGAACCAGGGTTTCACCCTGGTGACCAGTCTGGTCTCAAACTCCTGACCTCAAGTGATCCACCTGCCTTGGCCTCTCAAAGTGCTGGGATTACAGGTGTGAGTCACTGCTTCTAGCTTCTTTTAAATTTTATTTTTAAAAAGCAGTGCCAAATATTTACTCCCTCTTTCTTTCCCTCTCACCTAGGTTAGATCTTCCTTTCCTCCACTCACCTGACACAGGCCCTGTGTTTTGTGTCTGAACATCCCCTTTGCTTTGGCTGCATTAAGAGACACATTTTACCCTTGTCCATTAACCCTTTCCTACAGAAAGGATGTTTCCCAGCAGGCTCCAAGTTGCTATGATCTTCCGGTGTTGCTCTAGAAAAGAGCTGGAATAGGCTGGAAATGTTCCTTCCTGGCTGGACATGGTGGCTCATGCCTTTAATATCAGCACTTTGGAAGGCCAAGGTGAATGGATCACCTGAGGTCAGGAGTTCGAGACCAGCTTGACCAACATGGTGAAACCCTGTTTGCACTAAAAATACAAAAATTATCCAGGCATGGTGGCAGGTACCTGTAACCACAGCTACTAAGGAGGCCGAAGCAGGAGAATCACTTGAACCCAGGAGGCGGAGGTTGCAGTGAGCTAAGATCACACAGGTTACTTCAGCCTGGGTGACAAAAGCGAAACTTGATCTAAAAAGAAAAAAAAAACCAAAAGAAATGTTCGTTTCTCTGAGTAACCTTCCCCCTCTCTGTATGTGGATGAAACCACCCTTGAGCCAGGCACCCAATTAATATTCTCTACGTCATGGGGTCTGTGAAGATTGACGCCACCTGGAACTGATGGCCAATACGGCAATTTCATCCTGTAAGTGCAGACATCTCTCCTGCCATTTTTGCTTAAAGAGAAAACTACTCAGTGTATCAGCGTGATTAAAAAAATTAATGTGCTATAAAAATGCATATTGGCTACTTGATAAATCAATGTGTTTCTGGTATTTCAATTAAATTGCATAAGGATTTAATTAGAAGACCCTTACAAGAACTAAAAGTTATTTCAAAGGTAGAATATTAATTTTCTGTGTTATGAAGTTTAGAAGTGATAAATGGATAAGAGGCAGTTTGCATGATTGATATTGACCCTTTGTGAATATGGTCTGCAGTTTTTGTTTTTATGTGATTTCTATGACATGCTGTTTCAAAAAATCGTGGAGCAGTAGTCAAGAATCTTACAGTGATAAGCACAAAAATGCAGGTTTTTAAAATTTTTTTGAGATGAAGTCTGTCACCCAGGCTGGAGTGCAGTGGCATGATCTTGGCTCACTGAAACCTTCGCCTCCTCAGCTTTCTGAATAGCTGGGACCACAGGCATGCACAGCCATGCCCAGCTTTTGTTTTTTTTTAATAGAGACAGGGTTCTGCCATGTTGGCCAGATTGGTCTAGAACTCCTGACCTCAAGTGATCCGCCCACCTGGGCCTCCCAAAGTGCTGGACTTACAGGCATAAGTGGCCATTCCTGGTCATCATGTCAGAACAAACCAAAGGGGCTCAGGTGAGGTAGAAGCCCCAGGAATGGGCTGTCCTCAGGTACTGCCAGACTCAGGAGCTCGATAATGTTACTGCAACTGTTTCTCAGTGTGTGTCTGCAGTTCTGCTCCACATAATGCTGGCTTCATCTTCAGGCATGCTTTCTCTGCCTGTTAGAAAGGACGGCCCCCGCAGAGTTCCTGGATCTCAGAAAGAGATGATTTCCAGCTTTCTTACCAATCCCCACCCATTTTAGGAGATTTATCTGTCCAGGGTGGGTGGTCGCCGGCTGACCTGTGGGTTTGGAAGTGCACCTGCTGAGGTGGAGCTCTCGTGCTGGGCTGTCCAGGATAACAGGCTGATGTCTAAGGCTGAGGGATGCTGCCCCTTGTACCACAGGGAAGCAGGAAGTAGCCACATCCCTTGGCTGGATGTTGCTTGTAACAGTTGTGGAAACTCATCTTTGTTCTGCTGTGTGTCTGTGGGACAGTCTTGGAATGGGGATACTGAACTATTTCATGGCGTGGACTTGGGATGCCTAGACCCTGGCTGCCCGGCCCTGCATGTTCCTATGTATTTATCAATAATTTTCTAAGGAGTGCTGCCATGTTGTGATGTTTTAGTCTTATCTAAAGCAGAGAGCAAGAAGCTGAGAGAGCAGCTTTGGATGCAGAATCCCCAACTGAATCATTCGCTGTGGGTTCTTGAGGGATACATGGAGAAAGGCCACTTCAGAAATGGTTTCTTTTTATTTATTTATTATTTGTTTATTTTACTGAGGCATGACTTGCTCTGTAACCCAGGCTGGAGTGCAGGGGCATGATCTCTGGTCACTGCAACCTTTGCCTCCTGGGTTCAAGCGATTCTCCTGCCTCAGCCTCCTGAGTGGTTGGGACTATAGGTGTGCACCACTATGCCCAGCTAATTTTTTTTAAGTTTTATTTTTAGTATAGATGAGGTTTCACCATGTTGTCCAGGCTTGCCTCAAACCCCTGACTTCAGGAAACCTGCCCGTCTCAGCCTCACCAAGTGCTGGGATTATAGGCATGAGCCACTGTGCTCAGCCGGTTTCTTTTTATTTCTGCGGAGAGCTTTGGACTCAAACCCAAAGGTGCTTCCTCGATGAGCTATCTGGGGTGTGCATCAACATTTCCAACCCTTTTTCCTACCTGCCTGCCACCTCCTCCTAGACCCCAATATATTCTTGGTCTTGCAGGTATTAATGACCTCACGCTGATAAGAATTCCTCAAGGAAGGAAAGGAAACAGCACTGCCCAAATGGCTTGTTCTTCTTCCCTGGCCAAAGCTTCCGTCTCTAATATCATGGAATTGCCAAATACAGACTCCACATAGTTGGTCTTGACTATCCCAGGTCAGAGTAGAGAGGGATGAGTCAATTTAGTCTAGAGTTTGGGCTGAGCCACTAATAGAACCCAACACAGGCTTAGCAAAGGATGTGGTAAGTAATGTAGAGTGTGGTGACCACAGAAAGAATTGATGGAAGCCCATGAGGAAATGTGTCATCTGGAAAAGCAGTGGCTCTCCTCCTGACTTGCCTTCAGGAGGAGACGATGTCACTTTTGACCTGCGGGTCAGAGTAAAAGTTGTGTGAAATCAGTTTCCAGTGTACAAACTGATAGATGTTAAAGGTTAATTTGCAAATAAGTTTATGTTTCTACGGGGAAATTGCTTCCTAAGGTTCATGTAGGTTCTTGGGTCACTGTTTATGATAGAACTATAATACTACACATTCAAAGTCAGACAAAAATATTGTGAACATACAGCATTTTCTTTCTTCTCTCCCTTCCTTCTTTCCTTCCTTCCTCCCTCCCTTCCTCCCTCTCTCTCTCTTTCTTTCCTTCCTTTGTTTCTTTTTCTTTCTCTCTCTCTTTCTTTTTCCTTCCTTCCTTCCTTCCTTCCTTCCTTCCTTCCTTCCTTCCTTCCTTCCTTCCTTCCTTCCTTCCTTCTTTCTTTCTTTCTTTCTTTCTTTCTTTCTTTCTTTCTTTCTTTCTTTCTTTCTTTCTTTCTTTCTCTCCTCAGCATCTTGCTCTGTTGCCCAGGCTGGAATGCAGTGGCAAGATCTTGGTTCACAGGTTTAAGCAATCCTCCACCTCAGCCTCCTGAGTAGCTGGGATTACAAGTATTGTATTGTATTGCATTATATTTTTAGCAGAGACAGGGTTTCACCTTGCTGGACAGGCTGGTCTCAAACTCCTGACCTCAAGTGATCTGCCTGCCTTGACCTCCCAAGGTTCTGGGATTACAGGCATGAGCCACTGCACCCAGCACATACAGTATTTTCTCTAAGATATGATTTAGATACCAAATAAAGGTACGCTATGTGTTTCATTTAATGTCCAATTAAATGGAGTCAAATCTCACCCTCATGTTGAATTATCCTCCAGCCTATATGCTGGGACAAAGGTTTTCACTACTGTAATCACCACAAGAGCTTTCCTGTATTGTATGTGCAGATGGCCACAGCCTCACAATCTAAGAAAAGTCTACCCGAAGCCTCTGAGAGACCCAGCATAATCGGAGGTCACAGAAAACAGTCGAGTACCAGGTATGAGAAGGGGGTGGAGTGCCATGGGGCTCAGCTAGTGAAATGCGAAGAAACTTCACCTCCTAGAATGTGGAATCCAGGTGAACCCTAGGCTTGAAGAGTCCCAGAGTTCGAGGGCCAGGCTGACTGAGAACTGGAGAGGCTCAGATTCACCAGGAGGCATGGGATGGAAGGGGACGTGGCCACACAGGAGCCAGGGACCCAGAGACAGGAAGCTTCAATGCAGAAAGAGGAAAAGAGATCTTTTGAGGAAGCAAGTGAAAAATAACTCTGAATTACTTTATGCTAGTGCAGAGGTTGTTTTAGTGCCAGCAATGAAGATATCAGTAAAAACTGAATCCTAACTGTAATAGTATTTTTAATAGAATAAATGCATTTTATAGACTCAAATTACTTATCTCCTCATTTTATCTTATTATACATTATAAATATATTGATACCTATATATGTCAATATATAAATATATTGATACATGATATATATGTATATATTCTCTCCAGGTACAGTTCTTCTCCTTCCTTTATAATTCTTATATATGCGGGGTATATTCCAGAGAGCTTCATGAATGAAAACAGTCTGAAATGCGTCACGGAATAATGATAAATATGGACACACAGAGAGGAATATGACACAGCAAGAGACTTTGAATCATCCACGATTCCCTCCACGACTGTCTTTTTTCCCAAGCCCTTCCACATCTCAAATCATACCACTGAGAGATGTTACTGTTGGTGTTGTTCTTTGTGGTAGACAAAGAGCATTGGCCACCTGCTTTTGTATTCACTTTGCATGAATTCTTTAATTTTAATGCGAGCATCACAGGGAGGTGGATATGAGCCCTACTGTTAGAAGAGGAGGCATTGAAGCTGTATTACATCACTCCTTTCATCCCCAAATTTTGTGGGTTTGGTAATGAGATAGGATGTCTTACCCTCCTTTTTAAAAAGAAAGAGATCTCCAGAATTAATATGTCTGAGGCACCATTGGCAAATATAGGTTGAAAGAGATTTGAAATAGTAATGCATTGCCAAAATTGCCTGAAACATCACATCATCTTTTTCAAAGAAATAACAGATTCCCAAATGTGTTAATCTCCTAACCATCTCCCCACCTTCCTATTGCAGTATATTCTAAATTATTCCCATGTGTGGGCCTTCATTTTGAGAATGAACGTGATGTGATGTGCTACATTCTTGGACTTGGAAGTGGAAGAAAATTCTCAGTCTTGACTGCTGTGAGCGTAGGTAAGATGCCCAGTAGGCAGGGGCTTCCCAACACAACTCATTCCACACGAAAACCCTGAGTGCATGTCAACAAGCTCTTTTTCTAGATGTAAGCCACTCTGTCTTTCCTTTTTAAAATTCTTGTGGGTGAGAAGAAAACCCACCTGGCAAAGCTGCAGTTGGCCCTCTGATGGCAGTGGGCAAAGATGTCTTCTGACCTGGCAGCGTGTTTGGGCTCATGTTTGCCTTCACACGTCTGTGAAGTGGTAGGTGACTGTATAAATGAGTATAAGCTTTCAGAGCAGTTAGCACACTAACTGTAAAACTCCTGGGTGGGCGGGGTGCGGTGGCTTATGTCTGAAATCCCAGCACTTTGGGAGCCTGAACTGGGCGGGTCTCAAGGTCAAGAGATTGAGACACTTGTGGCCAACATGGTGAAACCCCATCTGTACTAAAAATACAAAATATTATCTGAGCATGGTGGCGCATGCTTGTAGTCTCAGCTACTTGGGAGACTGAGGCAGGAGAATTGCTCAAACCTAGGAGGTGGAGGTTGTAGTGAGCTGAGATCATGCCATTACACTCCGGCTTGGGCAACAGAGTAAGACTTTGTCTCAAAAACAAAACAAAACACCTCCTGGATGATGAAGGTGCTAGCAACCAAAGCAGGTGATTTTTGTCTTCCCAGGAGTCCCTTCAGCAGCAGGACTGGCTCAGTTACGCTGGGCTCTTAGAGCACATGGCAGCCTGCCCACTGCCTCTGCCTGGTGAAGAATCCAGAAAGTCCAGCACCAGCGTAGAAGGTCTGCAAATAAACGCTCTACTTCATGCTATGCAATGTTCTGCAAGTCAGTGGAAATAGTGATACCAACATATAAAGTACAGGAAAGGTATTAAAAGAATGTGTAAGATTTAAGTAAATTCTCTACGTTCATATATTTATCTATTGATCAAAGCCCAAAATAGGTCATAACTTAGTTGTTTAAAAATAAAGTGTTTTCATGCCTGAAATCTCAGCACTTGGGGAGGCCAAGGCAAGAGGATCACTTGAGGTCAGGAGTTCGAGACCAGCCTGTCCAACATGGCGAAACCCTGTCTCTACTAAAAATACAAAAATTAGCCAGGCATAGTGGCACCTGCCTGTAGTCTCAACTACTCAGGAGGCTGAGGCAGGAGAACCACTTGAACCTGGGAGGTGGAAGTTGTAATGAGCCAAGATCACGCCACTGCACTCCAACCTGGGAGACAGAGCCAGACTCTTGTCTCAAAAACAAAAGAAAACAAAACAAAACTCTCCAAAACACAGCTGATTTTAACATATAGAGGCATATAAAGAAAAAATGTGATTTTGATTGCACCAAGATAACTTGTACTAATTTTTTTCACAGTTTACAATAAGTGACCTTCACACAGAACATTGAAGCAGACGAGGCAGCTATAATATAAACTTTTCTCCATGTTATATTCTTCCCCACAAACTGTTACTTATTCTTGATTATTTTTCCACAAAAACAATCATAAACCTCAGTGTGTATGTGTACATTTACACACACACACACACACAGAGTAATATTTTAAGTCCAGCAATATCTGGTGATAACAGTCTATCTTCACAGAGCTGTCTCAGTGCCTGGCTGTTTTATGTCCCAAGCAAGCATCATTAACTATGCACATAATGGCATAGAAGGTGCATTTTTGTCTGGGTTTACATTACTTACTTATTTGCAATGCAACAGAAAAAAGTTTTGTCTTCTTTTTGCCCTGATTCCTTTGTGTTTTAACTGAGTTTATAATGGAAAAAATAAAAACATATAAATAAATATATAATACTCATATAATGATCAGAGACTAGAGCAGTTACAAAGAAAATTCTAAGAGAAACTACCAAAATACATAACAGCAAAAGAAAGGATTACCAAATATATATTTATAGCTTTTAATACTTAAATTGTCCCCATGATAGACTGTCAACTTGACTGTAACTAGATTCCACATGTATTTTATACATTATTACACATATTGAAAAGATACATCACAGTGACATTTAAAATTGATGAATGCAATTTACTCATCTATGGACTTCACAGTCACTCTACGTGATGCTCTGGATGACACAAAGATAAGACATTGGAATTCTGAAGGAGGTTACTCTAAACAGAGAAAAGAATACCTGCAGAAAAATGGCCATCATGCATTTAAAAAACAGCAAATGCCTTGCTAGCCGTCAAAATAAAGGGCTTTTTATAGTTTGTAGATTCCCAAGTAAATATAGAAATCCTGCTGCTTTTCAAGTGACAGATTGTTTGGTAGAAAGTCAATTTGTTGGGTGGAATGAGCTGCGATCAGGAGAAGGAAAGGGGGAGGGGTGAGAAAGAGTAGAGGCACATTAAAAAAAATTATTTATTATACTTTAGGTTCTGGGGTACATGTGCAGATTGTGCAGGTTTGTTACATAGGTGTACACGTACCATGGTAGGTTTGCTGCATCCATCGCCCCGTCATCTACATTAGGTATTTCTCCTATAATGCTATCCCTCCCCAGTGCCCCCACCCCCTGCTATTCCTCCCCTAGACCCCCACCCCCAGGTCCCGGTGTGTGATGTTCCCCTCCCTGTGTCCGTATGTTCTCATTGTTCAACACCCACTCATGAGTAAGAATATGTGGTGTTTAGTTTTCTGTTCTTGTGTCAGTTTGCTGAGAATCATGGTTTCCAGCTTCATCCATGTCCCAGCAAAGGACATGAACTCATCCTTTTTTGTGGCTGCATAGTATTCCATGGTGTATATGTGCCACATTTAGAAGGCATATTTTTAAAATTATGCCTGTGCATGTATTTCTTCAAGAGCATTTGCCTTTCCTTAGGTTGCAGCATACTGGTGTGTCCTGCTAGATTATAACAAATGAGACTTTGATCTGATTTGATCTATCTAGGGAGAACTACATAAACTATGAATCGTGAATGATTAATTCATGTTGAAATAGTTTTGCAAATATATTCCTCTCTTCAGGCAGGAAAGACATATCTGCTTAGTCCTGGAGAGAATGAGCTCTTCTCCTACTTCATTTCGTATTTTCTCAACTAACTTTTATTGAACACAATTATGCACTAAATATCATCCCAGGTGCTATAAGAAACAAAATGAGGCCTGTTTTTGTGCACAGGAGATTTACAGGCCTGCAGAAGGAAGCATGTAAACATGACCTGTATCCACAGTGCAGGAGGAAAGTTCCGCAACTGAAGTCTTAGAATACTAGGGATGGGAAGAGACTTTGGGAGCTTGGAGATGGCATCTATGAGTGGCAGGCTTGGCATCAGGCTCACTTTTCCTGACGCCATGTGCTAGGAAGGCCTGCACAGCCAGGGTGCCACGGAACAGTGAGAGTAACATGAGGGCTGGAATCCAAGGGCAGCAAAATGCTTGGAGGCTAAAGGGAGGCTAATGGCTCCATTCCAGAGGAGGACCCAGGAAAGATGTCCTTGCATCTGTGACATTTGGCAAGAGCCCTGGAGGCTGAGCCAGAAGTGGGTAGCATCAGAGCTTAGAAGAAACAGCCTGAGGAAACTGAGGCATGAGTTATGAGCCTGGTATACCTGCCAAGGAATGGCCCGGTGAGAGAAGCAGCAGGAGCGTGCTGTTGCTTGAGTATTTGTCCCTCCAAAACTCACGCTGGCATTCAATCCCCAGTGGCACAGTATTTAGAAGTGGGGCCTTTAAGAGGTGATTGGGTCAAGATGGCTCTGTTCTCATTAGTGGATTAATACTTTCTTTCTTTTTTTTTTTTTGAGATGGAATCTTCCGCTGTCGTTCAGGTTGGAGTACAGTGACGTGATCTTGGCTCACTGCAATCTCTGCCTCCTGGGTTCAAGCAATTATGCTGCCTCAGCCTCTGAAGGAGCTGGGATTAAAAGGCAACTATGAGAAATTTCTAGAAAAGGAACAATAACTTTCGGGTCATCAGGTCGCTGCCATGGAAAAAGGTGATGAATGTCCAGGCATTGCCATGGCAATGATAAACTGACATGGTGCCGGAAGGCGTGTCTTAAGCAGAGCTGCTTTCACTTTTTTTCTTGTTTTAGCAAGTCTTCAAACTGTTCCGGAGCCCAAGTCCCCACCTCTGGAGTTGAGTCCCACTTTCTATCTCAGTGGTGCTTCTTCAGCTCATGCGTTGTGTGTCTACAGCCAGAGCGCATACACGTGCATCATCTTTTTCACCACCTTTATCATCTTTTTCACTGACAACTACAGGTGCGGGTTTGAGTCTTGACATCACCACTGACCAGCTGTTCTTGGGTGGGCTGCCTCATGATCTGAGCTGGAGTTCTCCAACCCGCTCAGGGAACACAATACCTCGTAGACTACTGGGAGGGTTAACATGGACATATATGAAACACCTGGTCAGGCAGCCAGTACATGGTACACAGAAGATACTCAATAAAAGTGCAAAACTTTTCCAAGAAATGAGACTTAAACATTCTGTGTTTAGCAGATTGGACCCCGTGGAAATTGGTGCCACCCAAAGCACAGCTTTCTCCTCCTATAGTTTGTGATATGGAAAACTGGGTCACGTCCTGAGAGCCATCCCTGCAGCCCCAGCTGGACTCTCTCTCCCTGGCTGGCATTGCTGCAGGGTGTCTCGAGGCTGAAATTCCACCACTTCCACATCTGTGTCTTCACCCTCTGTCCACGGGCCACATACGCAATAAGGGGAAGTGAGGCAGACTGGCCGTGAACATGGGGATACCACCAAAAGCAGGTAACAGACCAAGTCACCCTTCAGACAGGCAATAAAGAGTCGGCTCCACTGTGTGCCTTTCCTGCTGTGGGGCACAAATCCTATGACCTTTGGCAATACCTAACTTTGCAAATTTAACTGTAGTAGATAATTTCCCTCTAAAATGCAATAAAGTATAACTAAAAATGTAACTGACCTCCTCACATCATTAATGCTCTTATGCAAAAGGAATTAGGTAATTTACAAAGCTGTGAAAATACAGTCCAACCAGAGCACCTGCCAGAAGTGTTGACAATTCACTATCGCTTATTTGTGTGCACATCTTGTCATCTGGTCCCCAAACTGTACACGGGAGTCATGGTCGATCTCAGGAGCTCATTGTTCAGTTTCTCTGAATGCTCTTCATTCTGTCTAAACTGGAATGTTACTATAAATTTATAGTAGAAAAGTATGGTTATTTTATAATAATGAGCTTAATCGTCCAACAGTTGTCCAGTGGCTTCATGGCACTGGGATGGGGTGCAGGAAGGCACTGCAGGTCGTCACACCTGCCATGTGGGTGGGCTTCACAGGCCTCCAGGAGCCTCTGCTTTCCCAGACTTACTGGGAAGAGCACCTTCTGGGCTCAGGGAGGGGCCCTGTGCCTTCACTCTGGGGGCACTGACAAATGCAGCATTCAGGTGAGTGATACAACGGAAATGGATAAAGCATTTGGTGGGGAGAGAAGTGTGGAGGCTCCTTCAGTTTGAAAGCTCAAGACTCAATCTCACGTCTCCAAAGAGGAGAGTTTCTACATGAGAAGTGAACATTGGGAGCACCAGGCATGGGAGGTCCGTGGCAAGGGCTGGGAGCTGGGGAAGCTGGGGCTAGAGAGGGCCAGAGGGTGCCTGGTGTATTTCCAGGAGGGTGAAGGAGTAAAGGCCAGGATGGGCGGGCATGGGCAGAGGGGAGGGGTGACGGAGGCCAGAACCCAGCAGGGTGTTCGTGGGTTTTTTGTTTGAAGAGCACTAGGAAGCCAAGCAGGGCCTTAAGGAGGGATAAGGTGATGAGGTTGCTGCTGTTGGATCCCCCGGGTGCCGTGGGAGGGGATGGCTGGGGAGTCCGAGAGGAAGCAGGAGAGCTTTAGGAGCACATGGTTGCAGCCCAGAACGGAGACGGCTGTGGCTTGGAAGAAAAGGAAATCACACAGCTCAGAGCCTGGATACATTTGGAGGTCCAGGCCACCAAGTTCGCTGAGGGGGCAGATATGCACCAGAAGAGAAAGAGGACATCCCAGGCAGTTTTTTCTGCCCCCAGCCCCTCACCCGGGGCAATGCATACACTGCCCAGAAGCAGGAAGAAGTGGCTTCATTTTTATGGTCGGGATTCTTGGGGCTCAGACGGGTTGAGGAAGTGGTCAAAATCTTGCACAAATCCTGCAAGTACAGAGGAAGAAAATGAATCCGGGTCCTTGATTCTGAAACGTAAGCTCTTTTGCTGAGCCACCTCTCTGCTTCATTTTCATGCCAGTTCCAAGAATGCAGTTAGCTTTCTCTTTCATTTCCCAACATGTGCTGTGTAACAACGAAGAAACCTTAAGAGAAGGACTGCAGAGTCTAACATGGATTCAGGGCCAGCCTGATTCTCTGTCAAAGTGACTGCTTCCTGCACTCTGGGTTCCAATACAAAGAACGCGCATTTACGCAGCAGGAGCAGGCCAAGGCCGCACACTGAGCAGCTCTGGGGAGCGGGGTAGAAAGTTGCGCCAGCCCTATCTGGTCTGTCTCAATGGAAAGGGTCACAGATGCCATTCACCTTGTAGGTTTTGATGAACTTTACTATCTTTGGGCTGGATTTAAAATGTAATACTTTCCCCCCAGTTGTAAGCTGAGTACTAAAAGATGGGAGGTTTTTACAGGCTATGCTTCTTCCTCACATTTACTTTCCCTGGAGTTTCCATCACTAATCATCTGATTGCTCCATTAACCCCCCAAAACCCGAAGTCTATTGGTGGTGGAATACTGAGCTGGAGGGCAGGCTGTTCTAGAAGTCATCAGTTCTCTCTGATCATAGTGTCCAAACAGTCCCACTTCACCAGGCACCTGCTCCCTGCAGATACGGCATTTCGTATCTACAATGTGGCATTTCCAGATAACTCACTTGTTTATGCTGATGGGTACAAACTTCCTTTTAGCCTCCAAACATTTTTCCCTAGTCTGTTAAAAGAAAGCAAAACCAGAAAAACCAGAACACCTCTCTCTCTATTTATAGACAGAAACGCTTACCTATATCATAGCATAAGTGCTTTGCTGAAGCCCTGGAGAGTGTCAGGCACCGTGCTAGGAATTGAGAATATAAAAATATGTATATCAGTCCCTCGAGGAATCTATGGAACTGGTGAGATTATCGAACCGTGCACCTGGAGGGAATACAGTTAGAAGTAACTGCAAACTCTGCAGAAATGCTGAGGGGCTTCCAATCTGGTTTCTGTGAGGCCTATTCATTGCTGGGTTGTTTTGTCTCTGGTCTGTGGAGCCCAGATAACACATTCTAGGTCTTTAATTTCTTCCATCTCTAAAGAATAATCTCAGTGGAGTCATTGCATGTGTTTATTCATAGTTCTCCATGTGGAAGTGAACTCTCTATGGTGGAAAAATATATCCAGGAAGTATGTAGCAAGTTGGCATCCTCAATGGCATGCCATGCTATAGGAACAATCTTTTTTTTTTTTTTTTGAAATGGAGTCTTGATCTGTGGTTCAGGCTGTCGCGATCTCCATTCACTTCAAACTTCGACTCCTGGGTTCCAGCGATTCTCCCGTCTCAGCCTCCTGAGTAGCTAGGATTACAGGTGTGTACCACCATGCCTGGCTAATTTTTGTATTTTTAGTAGAGACGGGTTTTCTCCATGCTGGCCAGGCTGGTCTTAAAACCCTGACCTCAGATAATCCGCCCACCTCAGCCTCCCAAAGTGTTGGGATTACAGGCATGAAGCACTGCACCTGGCTGGAACAATCTTGATATTAGGATAAATAAATGATTTCGTATCTTTCTCTGAAGGAGGAAACACTGGGGACGTCCACCCTAGAATCAACACCCTGGATCTGGGAGTGGTTCTGGGGAGTTAATAACTTTGAGATATGTCCCAAGATAATTGGTAGCTTGAAATTCCATGTGAATTGAACCATGCTGATCCTAAGAGCCAGGTAATGACGAAAGGGTGTCATTCAGGCGAAATCCACAGGTGGAAAATTCTTACATTCTCCAATGAGAGGATTCTATTACTCTGCCTATAGTTTGGTGAAACAACACTTTACGAAAAGAGGACGAGATAAATTTTGCCAAGAACAGCCATATGGATCTAACTGCTGCTAACAAGCCGTTAGGAAGGAACATCAATAAAAAGCAAGCCTATGGAACTCCCTCCCCGAAAGGCGCCTGGGCCGGCGCATCCTCCACATTCTTTCCTCCCTGACTTATTTTTACTTTCTGTTTGAATTGGCTTGGTTTTATTTTGCCCTAAACTGTCTCTGTAGTCATCCCCCGACAGAGTTGCGAGAGTGAAAGTCCAATCTGCCCACACTTCACAGAACTCAATGCGGAACCTTCTCAGGAGTCACTTGACGTCAAGGCTGACTTTTAAATTTGCCAAAAAGGCATCTTTGGGGAGCGGTCGGCTCCATCACTTTCCCTCTTTAGAGAGCTGCTACTGGCTGCTGGAATTCAGACCCACAAATTGCCTTTTTCTAAACTTAATTCGATGCATAGATGAGGGGAAAGGGGCTTCAGACATTGATACTATTTTTTTTAACTAACGTGTTTTAATATATCATTTACATTTTATTGTTTTTCCTTCTCCCAATTTTTTTAACTTTTTTTTTTTTTTACAGGCCAAGCCTAGTGCTGTTAGAAAATATATTTAGAAATCACTTGGTTCTTCTTTGCCTGAACATATATTTAGTTACCTGTGTGTTTAGATGAAGTGTGCTTCAGATCTCAAAAAAAAATTTACTTTATTTGAAAGCTTTTTTTCTGCCTATTTACACGATTAATTTAGAGTCCAGGGGAATCTCTAAATTTACCTCTAGAAACCACATAATCACCTAATAATACCCTTCCTGACTCCTACTTTCTGACACAAAGTGACCTTTGAAACGCTTCCATCTTCCCTTTCTATTTAATGTACTGCACTCCGCTTTTTTTCCCCTTTCATTTTTTTACAGTCCGTCATGGAGTATTTGTTTACCAAATGTTACTTTTCTTGGATCCAATCTATTTTTGAAGAGTGTAAAAGCAAACAACTGTTTGAAGCTGTCAGGCTTCATTTTATTTATGCATGAATAACACAAATAACTTGAAAATGACCTAGTCTGTTTTTCTCAGATTTAGATAGAAAAACTGCTTCCGGGCAATGTTTATGCCAATTTGTTCATGCCAAGTTTCCAGTTTCGGTGCCAACTGGTTTTTACAGCCAAGTTGTAAACCTTCGGTAAACATGGCTTACAATGAAAAGTGCAACACAACCTGAACCCTGGCACCAGGGGACGGATGTAAATTTATTCTAAGAACAAAATTCTAACAGGAACAGGAGGGAAGCCAGGCTGGCCACAAAGTGTTCCCACCATAATATGGAAAGTATACACACTATGACATATTTGATTACCAAGATCCCATTAGGCACATTTAGGCACTCCGTGTATTTCCTTTGCTATGGGTGGCTGAGGAGCTTAGTCTCAGGGTGGTTCTAGAACTTTGCCTTCAGGTGGGGCTGAGGAGGGAGCCCTGGCACGTCAAGACAGGCTGGGGTGATACGGTCGGGTTCTGTGTCCCCACCCAAATCTCATGTTGAAATGCAATCCCCAGTGCTGGAGGTGGGCCTGGTGGCAGGTGACTGGGTCATGGGGTGGCTTCTCATGGCTGAACAGCCTTGATGCTGTCATCCCTGTAATGAGTTCTCATGAGAGCTGTTGGCTGAAAATGTGTGGACCCTCCCTGCTTGCTCTCTCTTCCTCCTGCTCCAGCCATGTGAGAAGTGCCGGCCTCTCCTTCGCCGTCTGCCATGATTGTAAGTTTCCTGAGGCCTCCCTTGAAGCAGAAGCCACTATGCTTCCTGTATAGCCTGTGGAACCGTGAGCCAATAAAACCTCTTTCTTTATAAATTTCCCAGTCTCAGGCATTTCTTTATAGCAATACGAGAATGGACGAATACAATGGGTGTGTGTTCATCTGCATTCATCAAAGTACAAAAAAAAAAATCAAATGTTTTATTTTAACGTCACTTCAGAAATGGCCATCCATGTCAACTTCTTCTCTCCTGATACATTGCATGCGTTTGGTGTTCTTTGCAAAACCTAAAAAAAATCCTATCCCTCCCGTTTATAACCCTCTACAGCTTCCTATTTTCTTCAAGTAAGCCCCAAACTTCTTCCTGGACCTCAGAGACCCAGCAGGAGTGAAGCCTTCTGTCTATAAATTCATTTCCCTTGCCCACTCCCCAGTTGAGCTCTCAAGGGACACTGACATCCTTTCTGTTTCTGGAACATTCCAAGCTGATCCTGTCTCAGGGTTTCTAGGGTTCCCCTCTGTGGGAAAACCCTTTCTTATCTCCGACTTGGCTGGCTCCTTCTCTCTGCCCACGTCTTACTCAGACTCTGAGAAGCATCCCCCAAAAGACTCCATTGAAAACAGCTCCCACCTGAACCCAGGCCCCCCTGCAACCTCATCTATCACGTTGTTGGTTGTTCTTCATAATTTATTTGAAATCGCTCACTTGCTTATTAATTTACTTACTGATTAGAATGTAACTTAGATTCAAATGTCAATTTACAAGTGCCTGGATGCTTTTTACCATTTTTCAGCGGTATTCCTAGGACTGAGATGCACAGAGGATACTCAGTACAAACTTGTTAAATGAAATCAATGCTTATTAAACCAATGTCTCCTGTTTACAGGGCAAAATGCCCAGCGGTACAGGTGTGGCGATGGCTGAGCCACAGTCTGAGAGCTCATGGAAGGCCTGCTTGGGCTGCACACCTGTGCGTGCAGCCACAGAGAGTTCATGCTGGGGTCGCCACAAACCCCCCAGGGCCACGGGGACCCAGGCCTGAAGTCCTGGGGGGACTTCTCTGCAGGTACTAAGGAGTGGGTGGGTGTCCAGCAGGGAGACAGGGAAGAGGGAGGCCCAGGCCACACTCATTGTGCTGGTGGCTAGCGTGACCATGGTTATCGTCCTGGGCAGAGTTCATGGTGCAGCTGTGGTGAGAGTGAGGCCCTGACTCAGTGCCCTGCTGTGTCCAGGTAGCCCTTACTTTTAAGAAGGGAGCCAGGAGATTCCTTTTGCATAAACAGTGAGACAGTCCAGCCTGGTAGGGAGCTGGGAGAAGGTCACTGGCTTTGAGGGACCATCATTGCCAGAAAGAAACCTTTAAAAAGTACTTACTTCTCATAAGTGGGATGAAGTCCAGAGCTTCCTGTGTAATGAATTTCCTTGGATAATCCTGACTACATCAGACCAAAGGATTTAGAGGCATCCAGGTATCCAAAGAAAACCAATTTCAGTTCAGGCCTTGTTGAGCCTGCTTGCCATCCTGGATCCAGGAACCTCAGTTCCACACCACCTGTCATAATCTGAATGTTTGTGTCCCCAGAAATGCATATGTTAACATCCTTGCCTCCAAGGTGATGGTATCAGGAGGTCAGGCCTTGGAAGGTGATGAGGTCGTGAGAGTGGGGCCTCCATGAATGGAATTGGTGCCCTTATAAGAGAGGCGCATGAGAGCTCCCTCACCCCATGCACCAAGGGAGGCAGGTCTGTCTATGATGCCGAAAGCAGGCCCTCGCCAGACACCTGATCTGCTGGAGCCTTGATCTGCAACTTCTAGGCTCCAGAACGGCAAAAAATAAATGTGTGTTGTTTAAGCCAAGACTCGGTCTACGGTATTTTGTTCTAGCAGTGCACATGACTGAGACCCCAGCCTACCAGGCTCGATACTGCAGCATCACAGCACAGGCTATGGCCTATAGGGGCTCCCTTACTAAGACCATCTTAAGAAAGAGCAAGGTAGAAGCAAGCCCCTTTCATCATGGCCAGATATCTGCACCTGGTGATGTGTTTGCAAGTGCGGGGTCTGCACACCATTGTGCCAGATTCTGGAGGACACATGCCTGGGAATGATTTAGGGACATACCAACGGGAACTGGGGACTGAGCAGTACTGGTGGCCTAACCAGGAGAGATGATGTGTGAGGTCCTCCAAATCAAGAGCTCCTCTTGCACAGGGCCCTGCACTCCCAGTGGGAGTCCCTTTTCCCATCTGTCCATCCAGGGAGTCTGTAAGGCAGCTTTGTTTTATGTTTTTGTCTTTATTTGTAGAGATGGGGTCTCACTATGTCGCCCAAGCTGGTCTCTTCGGTTCGAACGATCCTCCCACCTTGGTCATTCAAAGTGTTGGAATGACAGGCGTGAGCTCTTTTGATCCCTCTCTCTAAGCATCTCTGAACTGTGTCAGGGACGTAACTCAATGGTACAAATCATTTCACAGGAACCCTAATATCTTGTCCACTGACAGCAAGTGTCCACACATAACAAAATATTCCATCAAACCTCCACTCAGGCTGATCTGCAAACAAAACTTAGTAGTTTCATCACTGTTCTCCAGCCTTTCAACAGAAACACAAAACTTCTGTTTCTTAAATATGAAACGGTTGAAAATATTAGAGAACACTTCTGCTTTTTTTTTTTTTCTGACAAAAATTGTTCTTATTGTGTGGTGTGGTGACTTACTTCTGTAATCCCAGCACTTTGGGAGGCTGAGGCAGGCGGATCACCTGAGGTCAGGAGTTCGAGACCAGCCTGACCAACATGGTGAAACCTTGTCTCTACTAAAAATACAAAAAATTAGCCAGGCTTCGTGGCACATGCCTGTAGTTCCGGTTACTCAGGAGGCTGAGGCAGGAGAATCACTTGAACCTGGGAAGCAGAGGCTACAGTGAGCTGAGATAGTGCCATTGCACACCAGCCTGGGCAACAGCAAGACTCCATCTCAAAAAAACTTGTTCTTTCTGTGATATATTGCATACATATATCACAAAAAGAACTCTCTCTCTCTCTCTCTCTCTCTATATATATATATATATATATATATATATATGTGCATACCTATATCACAAGAGATGTATACGCGTGTGTGTGTGTGTGTGTGTGTATGCACCATGAAATATTATTTAGTTTAAAAAGGAAGAGGATCTGGCCCATTTGTCACAAGGATGAACCTGCAGGATATTATGTTAGGCGAAATCAGCCAGGCACAGAAAGACAGACACTGCATGGTCTCATCTGCATGTGGCATCTAGAAATGTTGATCTCACAAAAGCAGAGAATAGAACAGAGGTTGCCAGTGTCCAGGGGATGGGCAGATGGGGAGCTGTTGATCAAAGGGCATAAACTTTCTATTATAAGAGGAGTGAATTCTAGAGAACCAAGGTTTGGCGTGGTGACTGTAGTTTACCATAATCTATTATATACTTGGAATTTGCTTAGGAAGTAGATTTTAAGTGTTCTCACCACACACACAGACATGCATACACACACACACGGAAGGTGGTAGACGTGTTAATTAGCTTGATTTGGTAATCATTTTACAATGTATATGTATGTCAAAACATCACATTCAACACCTTGAATATATTCTATTTTTATTTGTCAATTAATCCTCAGTTAAGCTGAAAAACATTAAAAAATAAAATAAATAGAAACAATGTCTTGGAATCCCAGGAGGAGAAGAGGAGTATGAGGCGGAGCTTTTGTCACGACAAACAAGTCTCACTTCGGCACGGCCCCCCAAGAAAGCGTGGCTGAAAGACGGTCCTGTTCCTCTGCCGAGGAGCCCTTGTCCTTCGCTTCCTCAACCAGGGGTAAGCGCCCTGTTCCTCACAGAGCGGGTCTGCTCCCTCCGTCCCAGGCCACCTAGATGTCAGGGAGCTGATGTGTACTTCCAAGAACAAGAAGACATCAGAGGATGCTGAGAGTCCACAGCAGCAGCAAACACATGCTGCTTCACACGCCCTTTGCTGAGAGTCCCGGAGCGGGCAGTCTCCATGACTGATTTAAAAGCCATTTCCCAAGGAAGGAGCTGGAAAGTTCTCTGAAACCAGTAGTGGAAGCTAACCTCTAATAAAACAAACTCTTACAATACATCTGGAAAGATTCCATACATCAAATACACATCGAAGAAAAAAGGCAATTTGATGAACTCATGCTGATTTCTGTTTTCAAATTGACTTTGAAAGGAATTCACAGCAATAACAAGGCTGTGTCCTGACTTGAAAGCTTTAGCCGCTCAAGAGAGAATTCCCAGCGCCTTTGCAGGGGGCTGCTGTAATCACCATGTTTTTAAAATGGGATGAAAGATTTGCCCATACATCTTAAACGCCAAATGAGAAGAAAAGCCCATAAAGGTGAAGATGGTAACTTCAAGGCCCAAATGCCAACATGGTGTAAGATGCAATGCGATGAACACACAGGCTTGGCCCATGTTGAACACGGGTGACATTGCTGGGTGCGGTGGCTGGCGCTTGTAATCCAGCACTTTGGGAGGCTGACGTGGGCAGATCACTTGAGCTCAGGAGTTCAAGACTAGCCTGGTCAACCTGATGAAACCCCTTGTCTACTAAAAATACAAAAATTAGCCTGGTGTGGTGGTGTGCACCTGTCACCCCAGCTACTCAGGAGGTTGAGGTATGAGAATTGCTTGAACCTGGAGAGTGTAGGTTGCAGTGAGCTGAGATGGCACAGATGTGCTCCGGCCTGGGTGACAGAGTGAGATTCTGTCTCAAAAAGAAAGAGAGAAAGAGAGAGTGTGGAGGAAGGAAGGAAGAAGGAGGGAGGGAGGGAGGAAGGAAGGAAGAAAGGAAGGAAGGAAGGAAGGAGGGATGGAGGGAGGAAGGAAGCAAGGAAGGAAGGAAGGAAGAAAGGAGGGATGGAGGGAGTGAGGGAGGAAGGAAGGAAGGAAGGAAGGAAGGAAGGAAGGAAGGAGACAGGCCTCCTCTGCCCTTGTTTCTAGAGCTGCTGCCAGCCTGCTGCTGCCTCTCCATGCTTTGCTGGAAGCCAGAGAACCCTACAGCCAATGCTGTTTCATGGCATTGCTCTTTGAGCCACTGCAAGCTTCCTTATACAGCCCCCAAAACACTGGAATGGCTGCAGCTTAGCTGGGCCAGCTTAAAGATCAAGACGAAGCTGATGCACTTTGCAATGTGCTAATTTGTGGTTCACTCCATGAACAGAAACCGAGGCCTGCTAGGTTCCCAAAGCTGCTCAAGATGCCAGAGACGTGGTGGGGTGAGGGGGCTGCATGCAGTGCCCACAGTGCACGTAATCTAGGGAAGGCGGACAGGAATGAGCAGACAGGGAAACAGGGGAAAAGGCGAGCAGAGAACAAGACTGGAAATCCCCCTGCAGCCCAATCAACAGAGATGTCACTGACTCCGAGTAAGGCATCCTCTTAGCAATACAGGGAAGTGATCTGACTTGGTGTGATTTCAAAGTTGACAGGATGACTCAAAGTTTAAGTATTGACACTAAGAGAAGGAGGGAGGGACCAAGATAAATTAAATGATCAGCTGGTTTACTGAGATTGAAAACTCAGAGAAGACATCCAGGGAGAAACTAAGCCAGGGAGAGGACAGGTATGTGCCATGGTGGGATCTGAGCACGCAGGATTTGGGGATCAGGACTCTAGATGGCCTCTCGAGAGAGCCGTGTTGAAGGCCCTGGTGATGCAGGACAGAGAAGGGAAAGGTGTGCTAGGCCTCTGCCTCTGGAGAAGACAAGTCCAGGAAGGGAACCAGGAAACTACAGAGTAGCCAGCCACACAGAGAGAAGGAGATGAAAGTGTTTCAGGAGAAAGGTAAGGAGCAACCAGGAGACATCATGTTGAACAGTCAAGCAGATTCAGAACAGAGATGTGACGGCTGGCTCTGGAATCATGGTGTCCCTGGGGCTTGGCTGGCGAGAGAAGTTTCCCTGGGATATGGCCAGAGCAGGCTTTTGGAGTGGGTGGGGAACTGCAGAGGGCAAGGAGAGCTGATTCTCTAAGGGGGAGTGCATGATGAGCAGAGCCGCAGGATGATGGAGAGACGTGCGTGTGCAGTGACGGGGGGACCTCCCTCCGTTTTGTTCCAGGGTCAGAGGATACTAACCAGGTGGTGATGCTAGACAGGAGAGACACTCGTCCTGCAGAAGGGGAAGGAAAATCGTCAGCCGCATTCTGGAGAAGACAAGGAGGGCCTGGCTGGGCTAAGAACACGGGAGGGTCTGACCCTTGCCGAGGACAGAACGTCGCAGGGACATGAGGCATGAACGTGGGCAGCGATGAAAAGTGCAGGTAGTGGCTGTGCTGGTAAAACCAGAATGTTTCTAAACAGATCTCTCCATTTTCTCAGTGGAGTGTGAGGAAGGATTGTGAGCTGAGAATGTGACCCGCTGTTGGGGAGGCCTGGGGAGTGAGGCAGAGATAGCCACAGTACAGAGAGCTGCAGGTGGGGGAGCAGGGGCACCTGAGATGGAAGTGAAGCCGTCATCGCAGTCCCTAGCCTTTACCCTCATGGCCCAAAGAGGTACCCAGAGCACCAGTCATCACATCTACATTCCAGGCAGCAGAATGAGAAGGGACACAAAAATAAAGTGGAAAAGACACGTTTTAAGGAATACTCCTGGAAGCTGTCAAATGACACTTTCCTTCACGGTTAGCTTCGGTATAGAGAATCTATTCTGCACAGTCATTTGTCAAGATAAACCCGGGGCTCATTTTCTATGGAACATGAGTAGGAAGGACAGGGAGGGTCAGCCATCCATCTTTTTAGAGAAGGCAACAATGAGTGAGGAGAAAGAGTGAGGTTGATGGACTAAGGTGTTGGTGAGTTCAAAGATTTGCCCCAGCTGGAGTACAAGATTCCAGGAAGAACAGATTGTGGCGAACGGGCCCACGGCCTGCAAAGTTGACGTTCTCATAGCAGCATTTTGAGTCACAGGAGGGAAGTTATTAGAGGCAAAGAGGCCCATGGACCCTGCTGGGACTGACTGTGAGCCCAGAAAGAAGGGAACGTGGGAGGAACATTTCCTCAAAGCAGCCTCTGGTGTTTAGAATGGAAGGAATTTTGGATTCACCTCTGTTGACATCCAACTAAAATCTTTGAAGACATTTTAATCATGCATTCATTCACTCAGCAGACATTTATTGAGTTCTAAATATTCTGCCAAGTGCTAAAAATCAGTTAATGTGAGAGCCTTCACCTCTGCTGGCTAAGAGTCATCGCTGGTTAAACAGACGCTATCAACTTTGTCCCCCAGCCTGTGGTTACAGCTGTTGTTTACATCACGACCAATTTTTTTTTTTTTGAGATGGAGTCTTGCTCTGTTGCCAGGCTGGAGCACAGTGGCACAGTGTCGGCTCACTGCAACCTCCGCCTCCTGGGTTCAAGCAATTCTTCTGCCTCGGCCTCCCAAGTAGCTGGGACTACAGGCACGTGCCAAATGCATGGCTAATTTTTGTATTTTTTAGTAGAGACGGGGTTTCATCGTGTTGGCCAGGATAGTCTCGATCTCTTGACCTCGTGATCCACCAGCCTCGGCCTCCCAAAGTGCTGGGATTACTGACGTGAGCCACCGCGCCTGGCCACTACCGATTTTAAAGTTGAACATTCAGCCCATTTCTCTAACTATCAAAAGAAAACAGTCATAAATGCACCTAGATGCTCATGTATGGACGATCACTTTTGCTAATTGATTGAGTCACTGGAAGCCTTTGTGCGCTACTATGACAGCCTTGACTGGAAATTTGTGTGGATAGCTGATTCTGAGTCACAGGACGGAATGGATGGATATGTGGTTTTCATCTGACAAGTGATTTTTGTGGTGTTTCACTCGCTGCAGGGCTTTTCACCTGGTGCATAATTTAGGTTAAAGTTTTTGGGCAGCTCTGGACTGCAAAAGGGCCTCCCTTCACTGAGCAGATGCATGTGACCATGTGCTTGTCTGATTAACTCCTAACTTCAGGGAAACTCCGGGAAAGGTTCCTTCTGTATTTATTGATGAGAATGATGTTAAGCTTCTATAACCATTGTATCTCACATCTCCCAGGAGGTAAAGGAATTCTAACAAAACAAGTCACTGGAGAAGGGAGACACGGTCAGCTACAGTTAGGCTGCTCAGCTTCCACACTGGCTGCAAGCCCATTTGACCGGATTTCTGATGGGCCCTTTCTGAGTAGGTCCTACTTCATGAACACCAACCCTAGCATCTCCTAAGCTCCTTTTTCAAAGGCATGTCATGGTGGGAAAATAATTGAGTTGCAAAGGAGAGTTTTAAAATAGAATACAGTAGCATTTAATAAATTAATAAAGACTTTGTGGAATGTTATTATAATTGAATAGTAGGGATAAAATAGAGAATATCGGAGACTATGTCCTACAATATGAGTAGGAGAAGTTTTATGAAATTAGGTGGGAAATCAAAATTCTAACCAGGTGAGGACCAGGGTGGGGTTTAAAGGGAGCAATTGCTGTCTACAAATTTTTTGTTCCCATTTTATATGGAAACTTGGAGATTTTTTCCCTCTCTTCCTTTCTTCTTTTATCCTTCCTTCCTTATTCATTTTTAAACTTTTATTCTTTTTTCTGTTCTTTCTTCTTATCCATCCCCTTCTCTCCCTCTCATTCCCTCCTT
>PVKP010017870.1:0-45285 GCA_004027715.1 Plecturocebus donacophilus | reverse complement strand
GCCACAATCCCGAGCTGCTGCTACGCGGCCATTTTGGATCTCTCTCCGCCCGGTGATGAAGTTTTTCTGTTTCTTAGTTTTCCTTTGGCGGACGCCGGTTCCCCTCTTCCCGGGTTCGCTGCGCCCGCTGTGAAACTCTCCGTCCTCAGCGCTTCCAATTGCTGTTTTCCTTGTGGGGATGGGACCAGCTGAGCCCATCTGTCCCGTATACTCCACACCGGGAAGCACCGCGCTGAGTGCCGGCAAAACAGCCGCGCCGGCCAAAAGAGTCACGCCAGCGACCCACGTGGCTTCTCCGCCGGGAATCTCCTGGTCTGTGGGCAACAAAAGTGTGGCGTCCACTCGTTCTCTACGCTTTCACTGGGAGCTACATTCCTGAGCTGTTGTTAGTCGGCCATCTTGGATCTCTCCTAAAAAATTTTTAAACTTTTAATTTTCTGCATACATAGTAGGTGTTTATATTTACAGGGCACATGAGATATTTTGGCTCAGGCGTGCAAGGGATAATAATCACATCATGGAAGATGGGGTATTCATCCCATTAAGCATTTATTCTTTGTGCTATAAACAATCCAAGTATATTATTTTAATCATTTTAAAATGTAAGATTAAATTATGATTTACTATAGTCACCCTGTTGTGGTATCAAATATCAGGCCATATTCATTAATTGTAACAATTATTTTGGTTCCATCAATCATCCCTTCCTTCCCCTCTACCCTCTCACTATTCTTACTAGCCTCTGACAACCATTCTCACACTATCTCCATGGTTTCAGTTGTTTTGATTTTTAGATCCCAGAAATAAGAAAGAACATGTGATGCTTGTCTTTCTGCACCTAGATTATTTTACTTAATAAAACGATCTCCAGTTCCACCCAAATTGTTGGAAATAACTGAATCTCATTATTTTTTATAGCTGAATAGTACTCCATTATGTATAAATACCATATTCCATTATGTATAAATACCATATTTTATTTTTTTTTTAACTTTTATTTTTGAGATAAAGTCTTGCTCTGTTGCTCAGGCTGGAGTGCAGTGTTGTGATCTTCGCTCCCTGCAACTTCCAACTCCTGGGTCCGAGCGATTCTTCTGCCTCATTCTCCCAAGTAGCTGTGACTCCCATGACTCCCATGACTACAGACCCATGCCACCACACCCGGCTAATTTTTGTAGTTTTAGTAGACATGGGGTTTCACCGTGTTGGCCAGGCTGGTCTTGAACTTGTGACTTCAAGTGATCTGCTGGTCTATGCTTTCCATGGTGCTGGGATTACAGGCATGATCCACTGTCCCTGGCCTCTTTTTTAAAGTTTTATTTTAAGTTCTGATGTACGTGTTTAGGTTTGTTACATGGGCAAACTTCTGTCATAGGGGTTTGTTGTACAGATTATTTCATCATCTAAGTATTGAGCCTAGTGCCCATTAGTTATTTTTTCTGATAATTGCTCCTCAGACCCTCTACTCTCCAATAAGCCCCATTGTGTGTTGTTCTCTACGTGTTCATCTGTTCTCATCATTTAGCTCCCACTTATAAATAAGAACGCGTGATATTTGATTTTCTGTTCCTTTGTTAGTTTCCTAAAAATAATGGCCTCCAGCTCCATCCATATACCTGCAAATGGCATAATCTCATTCTTTTCATGGCTTCATAGTGTTCCATGGTGTAAATATACCACATTTTGCTTATCCAGTCTATTGCTTTTGGGCATTTAAGTTGACTCCATGTCTTTGCTATTGTGAGTGGTGTTGCAATGATACATGCATGTGTCTTTATGACATAATTATTTATATTCTTTTGGATATATTCTTTTGCAATGCCAGTAATGGGATTGCTGGGTTTAATGGTATTTCTGTCTTTAGGTCTTTGAGAAATTGCCACACTGTCTTCCATAATGGCTGAACTAATTTAAACCCCCCCAAAAAGTGTATAAGCATTTATTTTTCTCCAAACCTTGCTAGCATCTGTTATTTTTTGACTGCTTAATAATAGCTCTTCTGACTAGTGTAAGATGGTATCTCATAATGGTTTTGATTTGTATTTCTCTAATGATTAGTAATATTGAGCTTTATTTAATATGATTCTTTTCCACATGTATGTCTTCTTTTGAAAATTCTCTGTTCATGTCATTTGTCCAATTTTAATGGTTATTTTTCTTGTAAATTTGTGTAAGTTCCTTAACAAATTAGGCTATTAGACCTTAGTCAGATGCATAGTTTGCCAAACTTTTCTCCCATTCTGTGGATTGTCTGATTACTTTGTTGATAGTGTTTTTTTTCCTGTGCAGAAGCTCTTTAGTTTAACTTGATCCCATTCATCAAGTTTTGCTTTTTCTGCAGCTGCTTTTGGTGTCTTCATCATGAAATCTTTGCCCATACCTATGTGCTGTATGGTGTTGCTTAGGTCATCTTCAAGGACTTTCATAGTTTTGGGTTTTACATGTAAGTCTTTAATCTACCTTGAGTTAATTTTTTACATGGTGTGAGGAAGGAGTCCAATTTCAATCGTCTACATATGACTAGGTAGTTTTTCCTGCATCATTTTTAAAATAGGGAATTCTTTCCCCATTGCTTGTTTTTGTCAGCTTTGTAGAAGATCAGTTTGTTGTAGGTGTGCAGTCTTATTTCTAGGTTCTCTACTCTGTTCCATTGGTCTATGTGTCTGTTCTTGTGCCAGTACCATGGTTACTGTAGCCCTGTAGTGTAGTTTGAGGTGGGGTAGCATGATGCTTCCAGCGTTGTTCCTTTTGCTTAAGATTCCCTTAGATATTTGGGCACTTTTAGGGTTTTATGTGAATTTTAAAATAGTTTTTTTTTTTTTTTTAATTCTGTGAAGAATCTCCATGGTAGTTCAGTGAGAATAAAACTGGATCTATAAATTGCTTTGGGTAGTATGGCCATTTTAATAAAATTCTTTCTATCCACGAGCATGAGATGTTTCATTTGTTTGTGTCATCGCTAATTTCTTTGAGCAGTGGTTTGTAGTTTTCCTTGCCGAGTTCTTTCACCTCCCTATTTAGCTGTGTTCCTAGATATTTGATTTTTTTGTGGCAATTGTGAATAAGAGTTTGCTTCTGATTTGACTGTTGTTGGCACACAGGAATGCTAATAATTTTTGCACACTGATTTTCAATGCTGAGACTTTGCTGAAGTTGTTTATCAGCTTAAAAAGCTTTTGGGCTAAGATTGAGGTTTGGCTTTGAAGTAGGCTATGTAGAAATACGATGTAGGCCTGAATCATAACAGTGGAAATTAAAATATAGAGAAGTGGACAGACCCAAGAAAAATTCAGGAGGCAAAATTGTCTGACCATTTAATAGCAGGTGCTGAATTAGCATTCTGTTATTAATGATTGCAATATATCCAGCTTGTGTGGGCAATATAGACGATGTTCATTGAAATAAGAGAGTAATACAAAGGTTGAACACTTTTAAATGTAAGATGTAGACAGCTTTTACTTGAGAGCTAAGTTATTAATTTACTCATACTTTTTATTGTCTTGTAAATAATTTCTATTAATGAGTAGAAGGTATTATTCAGCAACCTAGTAATACCTGTTTTTCAAAACCTGCTTCTCTTTGGGGCATTGATGTTTTCACTTTAGGAATTTTATTATATAGTTAAGTGACATGAAATTGTTTTACAAAGCATTTTCTCCACACGATGTATAAACATAATAAAATTAAGAAAATATTTTGGATTGTAATAAGAACCATCAATGGAAAAAGCTAAAATTTATTGTGAGCTCACTACTTTCTACACATTATGTGAAACACTATATTAGTATACACATAATCTCAGTTCTTACAGCACAGAAGGCAGGAGAAAATGTTATCCTTATTTTACAGATGAGAAAACTGAGGTTTAACAAAGTAAATGAACTTCACCACAGTCACATGACTAGTAAGTATCGAAGGCAACATTTCAATGTAGATGACTCTTAGCTGCACAATATGTGCTCTTAATCGCCGTGAAATACAGACTTTTTGGACATGATTAAGAAAGACTATGAACACTTTGGAGGAATAAAAAAAAGAGAAACTTCTCCAAAGGGAGAAGTTCAATTGCAGTCTCTCACCGATGATATATTAAGCAGAGGTCACCATTCTTTTGACAACTCTTTAGCTAGAAGGATAATATATCTACAGGATGCTATTATTGTCTGCTATTAAGTATCCACAATGTATTTCCCTCTGTTAAAACCTTGAAATGCACGTTTTAGAACTCATATCTTATGCCTAATAAAATGGTATTATTTTGAAGTTTATTGTCTAAAAAGTATCAGTGATGGTGGTTGTAATTACTGTCTTTAGTCAAGATAGATCCTTTCATATCTACAAAAACTTTACTGCTCATTGTATTTCCTTTGACAACTACATGAATGAATATTCTAGTTTGAACTAAAACTCAGATCATCTTATATTTCTAGTAGGGCATAATTTGTGGAAAACTTTTGTTAAAAAAATTAGAACAGCAAGCTATTGATGCTGAGCCTTAAGATAAAAACTTGCAGTGCATTTTAAAGGAAGAAGCATTAAGACTCATTTTAATATTATAAATGAATGATAGTAATGTCTCATTTTCAGATTTATCATTATTCTGATTCTAAAAGTGAAACATTTTCTTTACTTTTTTCTACCGTTTGAATTTTGACAAAGATACATTTTTGCTTTACTTTTTCCCTTTTGTTTCCTTATATTAAGGGATTCTGCCTAATTAACCAAATGCAGCCTTTGCCTAGTCAAGCCCTAGGCAAGCCACAGCCAGTTCAGCTGACAATGTTCTTTGGGTTTCTCAATAAACTGGATCAATCTAAATGACAAAGAAGAAAAGAACAGTTAAATAAGGAAACTTTATTGTATTAAATAAATTGTGGTGGAATGGGAAAAGGGTAGAGTTGGGGACCAGAGAGAAACATATTCAAACCTTGACTCTGTAATTTACTAGTTGTGCAAACTTGGATAAGTCAATTTATCTGAAACTCTGGAAATAATATTTTTATACAGTTACTGTAAAAATAATGTATACAAATTTTATGTCAAATAGTAAGCTCCAAGTGAATGGTAGTTTTTATGGAAGGAGTAGGGCCAAAATATTTTAGGATTCTTATGCATTTCAAAGCAGTATTAATAGGCATTTTCCATATATTGCTTTATCTGAATCTTCAGATTTATTTCAAGCTTAAAATTTGAGAGCATTAAATTAGATTAGGCTAGAGCTCTAGGCCAGTTCAAAAGCTCATGATGAATTTCTGATTCACATTATGCTTATCACCAAGACGTGAACTGTAAAAGGATTTTGACAGAGAAATATGATATAATAACTAACTTCAAAAGTAGAATACATATTTAAATTAGTTTTCTACTGAAGCAGGTGAAAATCAATATGCCAAATTTTAGTTCTTTAGCTGACTTTTATTACAATCATCTATCCATGTTAAAAGGAGTTTGGTCATACTGTGCTAATGAGTTCTGATAATTATAGTACTTAAAAGAATAAGTGACCTATCCGATACAAGCCCTGTGTGCATTATTCATTGTTAGTAATTGAAATTTTGTCTGCAATAGATTGTTGATTTTAGCATATGTCCTGGATTAATTATACCTTTAAGTTTCCAGAAGGGTGAAAATTAATAATAAATATAATTTTAAATTTGCAATGTAGATACCTATGAAATCATTCTATAACCACTTTGTAAGATAATAGTTGAAACTTTTCTACCATCAAGTCTGTCTCAGCTAAAAAAAAAAATGCCTGGGGACATCTATTTACCCCACTACTTAAATAATAATAATAATATTCATATTGTCTTGATATTCTGGCAAGTTTGCTAAGAAATACTGTAACTGGCAAATTGGTTCTCCTTGCCTGCTGCCTAGACAGAGTCAATTTGTCAAGACAAGAAAATTGCAATGTAGAAAGTGTAATTCATGCAGAGCTGGATGTGCTGGAGACCAGAGATTTATTATTACTCAAATCAGTCTCCCCTTAGCATTCGGGAATCAGAGGTTTTAAATAAAATTTGGCTAGTACTGCACTGGAAAGTGGGGAGTGCTGATTAGTCAGGTTGGAGATGGAATCATAGGGGGTCATAGTGAGGTTTTCTTGCTGTCTTCTGTTCTGGCTGGGATGCCGGAACTGGTTGAGTCATATTACCAGTCTGGATGGTGTCAGCAGATCCATGGATTGCAGGGTCTGCAAATTATCTCAAGCACTGATCTTAGGTTTTACAGTAGTGATACCATCCCCAGGAGCAATTTGGGGACGTTCAGATTGTTGAGTCAGATGCTGCATAACCCCTAAACTGTAATCTTGTAGCTAATTTAGCTACTTTCTTTGTTCTGCAAAGGCAGATGATCCCCAGGCAAAAAGGAAGTCTTTTTTTTTTTTTTCCAAAGGACTCAGGGTTTATTGTTGAAGGGGAAATTGAAGGAGGTGATGAAGTACTAGGAAAATAAATTATTGACAGGAGGCAGTAGATGTCCCTCAGCCAGGGTAAGGCACTCATCTGGGTGATTCCATAGGTAGCAAGCAAATACAATTTGCCTAATTCCTAGGTGAGGTGGGACCCTCCCAGTATTGCAGGTTTCTTTCCTCTTCCTTGGAACACCAGCTAACCTGGGGTTCCAAGGTGCCTAAGAAAGCCAGGCTTTTCCTTTGGCAAACCCACAGGTGTGCAAAGGGGACATGACCCATGGTACAGTCTTCTGTCTGTGTGTTTCTGGCTGTGGTTGCTACCTGGGGGTGGCTTGGGTAGTGCTGGGGCTGGGGTGTAGCAGGACTGGCCCTGGGGATGTCAGACTTTGAGTCAGGGACTCATCCAACTTGCAGATCTCTGCCTCAAAGAAAGTGGCCTCAGCGGCCTGGGCCATGGCAAGAAGTGAGTGTGAGAAGCTGGGCTGCAGGCCTGCTAGCTCACAGCTAGTCTGTACTGAGTGAGAGATATACTCCTGCTTCTGCCTTCACCCCAGAGTCAGCTGAGCTCACAGCAGGGCCAACTCTTTCTGCAGTTCAGCCACATGCTTGGCATCTGATTTCTTCTGTCAACCTGCAGGATGGCAAAAAGGAGGTCTTTTTGGGGAAATGCTATTAACAACTTTCTTTCAGAGTCAAATCATTAACCAAATTTCTTCTGAAACTTAGTTAAGCCTACACCCAGGAATGAACAAGGACAGCTTTAAGGTTAGAAACAAGATAGAGTCAGTGAGATCTGATCTTCTTCACTGTCATAATTTCCTCAGTTATAATTTATGCAAAGGCAGTTTCAATCCCTATAATCAAATCCCTTTAGAAATCTACCTTTGCGTTTTATTTGAAGTATCTTGGAAGTGATCCAAGATGGCCAAATAGGAACAGCTCTGGAGTGCAGTTCCCAGGAAGAACAACGCAGAGGGTGAGTGATCACCACATTTCCAAATGAGTTTTTACTGCCCAAAACCAGGAGACTCCCAGGCTGAAAAACACAACACAAGAACTTCGTGAATCATACACAAGTTTCAAGAACTGAATTGATCAAGCAGAAGAAAGGATATTAGAGATTGAAGATCAACTCAATGAAATAAAACGAGAAGGCAAGATTAGAGAAAAAAGAATGAAAAGAAATGAACAAAGCCTTCAAGAAATATGGGACTATGTGGAAAGACCTAATCTACGTTTGATAGGTGTACCTGAATGTGATGGAGAGAATGAATCCAGGTGGAAAACACTCTTCAGGATATTATCCAGGAAAACTTCCCCAACCTAGCAAGGCAGGCCAATATTCAAGTCAAGTAAATACAGAGAACACCACAAAGATATTCCTCAAGGAGAGCAACCCTAAGGCACGTAATTGTCAGATTCACCAGGGTTGAAATGAAGGAGAAAATGCTAAGGGCAGGCAGAAAGAAAGGTTGGATTACCCACAAAGGGAAGCCCAACAGACTCACAGCGGATCTCTCAGCAGAAACCCTACAAGCCAGAAGAGAGTGGGGGCCAACATTCAACATCCTTAAAGAAAAGAACTTTCAACCCAGAATTTCATATCCAGCCATACTAAGCTTCATAAGTGAAGGAAAAATAAAATCCTTTACAGACAAGCAAGTACTCAGAGATTTCATCACCACCAGGCCTGCTTTACAAGAACTCCTGAAAGAGGCACTAAACACAGAGAGAAAGAACCAGTACCAGCCACTCCAAAAACATACCAAATGGTAGAGAGCATCATCAAACTTGAATTTTGGCCTGCCTTGCTAGGTTGGGGAAGTTTTCCTGGATAATATCCTGAAGAGTATTTTTCAGCTTGGATTCATTCTCTCCGTCACATTCAGGTACACCTATCAAACGTAGATTAGGTCTTTTCACATAGTCCTATATTTCTTGGAGACTTTGTTCATTCCTTTTTACCCTTTTTTCTGTCATCTTGCCTTCTCGTTTTATTTCATTGAGTTGATCTTCGACCTCTGATATCCTTTCTTCTGCTTGGTCAATTCGGCTGTTGAAAATTGAGCATGCTTCGCGATGTTCTCGTGTTGTGTTTTTCAGCTCCGTCAATTCACTTATATTCCTCTCTAAGTTGTTTATTCTCGTTAGCATTTCGTCAAATCTTTTTTCAACATTCTTAGTTTCTTTGCTTTGGGTTAGAACATGTTCTCTGAGCTCAGAGAAGTTTCTTATTACCTACCTTCTGAAACCTGATTCTGTCAGTTCATCAGACTCATTCTCCATCCAGCCTTGTTCCCTTGCTGGTGAGGGGTCGTGATCCCTTGTAGGAGGAGGAGAGGTGTTCTGGTTTCAGGTGTTTTCATCCTTTTTGCACTGGTTTCTTCCCATCTTTGTGGATTTATCCACCTGTTGTCTTTGCAGTTGTTGACTTTCAGATTAGGTTTCTGAGTGGATGTTCAGTTTGTTGATGATGAAGTTATTTCTTTCTGTTTCTTAGTTTTCCTTCTAACATTCACGTCTCTCTGCTGTAGGGCTGCTGAGGTCCACTCCAGGCCCTGCTTGCCTGGGGATCACCTGCAGCGGCTGCAGAACACTAAGGGTTGCTGCCAGTTTCTTCTTCTGCTGTCTTTGTCCCAGAAAGATACCCGCCAGATGTTAGTCTGAGCTTCTCCTTTATGAGGTGACTTTTTGGATATATGGGGGTCAGGAAGCTGCTTGAGGAGACAGTCTGTCCTTTATAGGAGCTCAAGTGCTGAGCTGTGAACTCCATTGTTCATTCAGAGCTGCTGGGCAGGTACGTTTAAGTCTGCTGCAGCAGAACTCATAAATCCCCCCCTCTTTTTTTTTCCCAGGTGCTCTGTCCTGGGGGGTTAAGGCTTTATTTATGAGTTTATTTTGTGCTGCTGCCTTTTTTCTGGGTTGCCCTGCCCGGTGAGGAGGCAGCCTAGTCACTGTCTGCCTGCAGAGGCTTTGCTGAGCTGCTGTGGGCTCTGCCCAGCTGCCGTGTGAACTTCCCTGTAGTCCTGTTTACAGGGGTATAGTTAGAACTGCCTTGGCAATGGCGGCCCACCTCTGTAATGGTGGACTCTCTCTGTAATGGTGGACTGCCTTGGCAATGGCAGCTTGCCTCTGTAATGGCGGACTACCTCCGTAGTGGTGGACTGCCTCGGTAATGGTGGATGCCCCTCCCCCACAGAGCTGGACCATCCCAGATTCAGCTATGCTTGCTGTGAAACTCTCAATCCAGAGCGTTTCAGATTGATGTTTTTTTGTGGGAGTGGGACCAGCCGAGCCTGATCACCTGGCTCCTTGCCTCAGAGCCCTTTTTTTTTTTTTTTTTAGTTGAACAGGTGACTTTGTCTCCCAAGTGTTCCAGTCACCTGTTGAAAAGGCGCCAGGATCTGTGTGATTTCCCTTGCGGCGACCCACTGAGCTGGCTGAAACAGCTGCGCTGAGATTCATGGCGCTTTTTTGCCCAGGAATCTCCTGGCCTGACTCCCTGTTTCAGTCCCCTTTTTTATCAGTTGAATGGGTGATTCTGTCTCCCAGGAGCTCCAATTGCCTGCTAAAATGGTGCCCGGACTTGTGTATTTTGTGTGGATAACTGCCGCCCTGGCCAAAACAGCTGCACCAGCCAAAACAGCTGCGCTGGCAACCCACGGGGCTCCCTACTTGGGACTCTCCTGGTCTGTGGGCAATAAAAATCCGTCTGGAAATGCGGCGTCCACTCACCCTCTGCACTTTCACTGGGAGCTGTAATCCTGAGCTGCTCCTAATTGGCCGTGTTTGTCCTAGGTACTTCTGATTGTGGTGGTATGGGTTGTCTGCGTTGCTGTGGATCCTGAAAGGTGTTCTGTTAGCACCGGGCGCTGAGCTAGGGGCAGGCGGTGGTAGTCCAATGTTCAGGTGACATATTTCTATGTGTACTTCAGACACCCAACTTCTGCCATGGCCTAGGGCTTCAGTCTTCATCCTGAGATCCTTGGTTCCATTAAGACGCTCAGCTGCATTTGGCAGCTCGTGAACACCAAACACCACAGTTACTGTTTATTTCTATACTTTTTGTATACTTTTAGCATAAATAATGACTGCCTAAAATATAACTATAAACGAATGAGGTTTAAATGTTATTCACATAGAAACCTAGCTTCAATTTGGATATCTGAGTTTTCAGGCATACCATGAAAAAAAGAAACTCAAGGAATTCTCTAAAAGAGCTACTACATAGTATTGGAAAGGCTATGTCATTTATTAATATATTATGAAGCTATAATCTCCATGAAAACAGTACATATTTTAGCATAAATAATTTGTATTTTTGCCTCATATTAGGTACTGATACTTGCTCCCAAATCAAAGACATTCACCCACCTAGCTTGAATAACAATAATATTAATATATTTTCTAAGGAGGACAGCCAAATATGGAAGCCCTAAATTTACTTGATGTGTACCAGTATGTGGCATGATCTTAGGGGTATGAGAATGATTTTGAGGTTAAGGATCAAATTTAGAACCAAAGTACAACTTAGTGTGTGATGCTAGTTTTAAAGGGGGAGAGAATGAAGAAAGTGGTTCAGAATGTCCCTATATTAAATGAATATTGGTTACAATTTGTTTTTTTACAGGAGTCTATATAGCACAATTTCTAGCAGTATAAAAACTCTCTGACAGAGAGCATCTAGGTCAAAAGCCACATTTTAAAATGTTACAGTTGAATTTGTAAGTGCCATGATGGAATGCTACCTCAGGAACGGATTACTCAGGGATGGTATTGGCAATATTAGCTTCAGAGGAAGGAGATACGTGCTGCTATGACATTATCCCTATGCAAATAGCTATGAGGAGATCATGGTGAAATTTCATTCTTAACATACCTTTCTATGCATCCACGGCAAATGTTATGAGATCATAATCATAATCACCATCATCATGCAAATATTGGTTAACCCCTTGTCGAGGGTCAGACACTGGTTAAAAAGGCTTTATATGTACGTGTTAACTGACTTGATTCTCATAAACATTTATGGGGTAAACTGTATATTTTTGTTGTTTAGAGAAAGCAACCAAATCACAACTTAAATTACTTGCCCAAGACCAGGTCACATTGCTGGTAATTAGACAGCCATCTGGTTTAAGAACTTACACTCTTTAATCACTACACTTCATTGGCTTCTGCATAGAATTTATTACTTGGTCCTGGTGTGAGCAATGTGGATTAAGAAATATAGAAAAAGACAGCAAGTCACTAGTCTACAAGGATTAACCATATGGCAAAGATATATATATATATGCGCTAAAAAAAAAAAATATATATATATATATATAAGCTATTTAAAAATAAACATATGATCTAATATTTATAGTAGGCATCTATGTGCAAGGGAATTTTTTTTCTAGGTACTATAGTTGTGCTATCTCATTTTGGGGGGACAAAAATATGTGTCAGGGTTAAATCCATTAGGAAACAAATGAACCAATGTTATAATAAATATATAAATTACTAAGCTATGTAAGTTGCAGAAAAAAAATCTGAAAGATTCCCAATTTATTTGATAAAAATTAATGCTCAGCTAGACTTTTACAATTCTTCTTTTGTGGTCTGTTTGCCCACAAATATCCCTAGATCACTTATTGTTGCCCCACTCATTTTTGGAAGTAAACATTACATCTGTAATTCTAGTCTTCAGAAGCAGTTTTATTTTGCAGATATTCAATCCCTTACTTCATATTTTTATTTATTTATATTTACTTATTCATTTATGTATTTATTTAGAGACAGAGTCTTGCTCTGTCACCGAGGCTGGAGTGCAGTGACATGATCTCAGCTCATTGCAGCCTTCACCTCCCAGGTTCAAGCGATCTTCCCACCTAAGCCTCCCAAGAAGCTGGGATTACAAGGGTGCATCACGACACCCAGCTAACCATGGTATTTTTAGTAGTGACAGGGTTTCACCATGTTGGCCAGGCTGGTCTCAAATTGCTAACCTTAAGTGATCCACCATCCTTGACCTCCCAAAGTGCTGGAATTACCCAAGTGTGTCAATTGATCTCAAGTGAACCACCATGCCTGGACCCTTAGTTCCTATTTTAAATGTTCCAAAAGCTCCTGGGCCAATAGTTGCTCACTATCAATTTTTGTTAAATATGAAACTGAGTACTTACCACCTTCCAATTCAACCTTCTCATTTCAAGAGATCTCTAAACTTCTAAAATTTCTTATTAAGATAGAGCCAAATTATGCCATCTGAAGTTTTTGGTAATTCTTATTTTTACTGCACATGGGATTACCTAACTCTTATTTCTATATAACTATTTTAAAGACACCCATCATTTTCATTCTCCTTTTCCACTATTACTCAACACACCAAATGTCTGTACTAGATTTAGATTACCTCCAATCTCCGTGGGACAAAGTACTATACTAGATTTATATTACCTCCAATCTTCATGGGACAAAGAACCATACCCTAGTACTTTGGGTTTAATCAATTCAAATTACTTCCCAGGAGATAGAAATTGGTAAATCAAATATTTCAGGAATTAATTCCTGGGTTATTACTGAGGGAATGTATTCTCTTCCCGGGTCCACAAGGGGCGGAGTTTCAAGGGCAAGAACTTCCAAGCACCATGGCCTCCTCCCCTCCCCCCCTCCACATCTGGGGTCTTAAGGGTCTTTCTTTAAATTTTTGCGGGCACAGGAAAATAAAGTCAATCACTCCAGTGGAAGCTTAAAGGAACTCATTTCATAGATCAAAGGGCTTAGAGAAGGAGGGAATTCCTCCCAGGTTAAAAGTCTCCTTCTTCCACACCCCTTCAGATTCCATATTTGGGTCTCCTTCCACAATCTTTGTGGAAGTTTTCTCTCATCTTTTTCTCTCATCTTTTTCTCTCTCCTTTTTCTCTTTCTCTGCCTAAATAAATCACTTTCTGCAAAAACTCTTTGGGGTCTGATATTTACTTGCAAGCACATCGCACCCAGTGTGTTCCCTTCTCCCATTCCTGGGAGAGTGAGAGACCAAGAGCCTGGAAAGACAGCCCACAGGGCAGCAAGCTGAGCACTCCCCTGCACCCTGAAACCTGGCAGCATTATGACTTCATGTGCTTTCTGGTTTGTTGCAATTGTAACACATCTTGAATTACACAATTGTTACTACCTGGGAACAGGCTTTATTGAGTAATTTTTGTTTTTAAATTTCTCATGACTTTATCTTTCTGTTCCATCACGGCACTCCTGTCACTTCCCTAAACAGTCTTAGACTTTTGCTACGAGGTTTAAACTACTCTATTTCTTCAGTAAAAGAAAAATTAAAAAAGAAAACAAGCAAAAAAATATATTTTTTTAATGTAATTTAAAACAGCAACTCAACAACGAATGCTAATTTAATTTAAATTAATTTCAGATACTGACCATCCCACAGAATCAACCATGATCTGGGGATGATGGGAGACAGTGACAGATGATGTTGTAAATAACCTCAACATCTATAACTTATGTATTCTCTGGCAACTGGGCAGCTGAGCTTAAAAACTCAAAGTCCTAAACCTTTATATCAGGTAACCCCAACCGTCAGGTCATAGGCCAGTACTGATCCATGGCCTGCTATGAACTGGCCCACACAGCAGGAGGTGATCAGCAGGCCAGTCAGTAAAGCTTCATCTGTATTTGCAGCCACTCCCCATCACTTACATTACCACCTAAGCTCCACTTCCCATCAGATCTATGGTGACATCAGATTTTCAGAGAGGCATGAATCCTATTGTGAACTGCAGGTATGAGGGATCTAGGTTGCATGCTCCTTATGAAAATTTAATGTCTGATGATCTGTCACTGTCTCCCATCACGCCTTGAAGGGACCATCTAGTTGTAGGAAAACAAGCTCAGCCCTCCCACTGATTCTACATTATGGTGAGATGAATAATTAAAAGCACACAATAAATGTGATGCACTTGAATCACCCTGAAACCATCTTCCAGCCCAGTTCATGGAAAAATTGTCTTCCATGAAACTGGTCCCTGGTGCCAAAAAAGTTAGGGACCAATGCTTTATATTCTAAAATGGAGAACGAGGAAATTTTACTGAAGATATAGATCATTTCTATCATCATTAGAGATTTTCTATTCTGCCTTCCAATCAATTCCCAATTGCCATGGGCAACCATTGTTTGCATGTTTTAAAGCTTTTTTCTTTCTTTTATTGATACATAAGATTTTACATATTTATGAGGTGCATATGTTTGTTATATGCATAGAATGCGCCATGATCAAGTCAGGGTATTTGTGAAAGAAAGTAAAATTTTGTGACCCTAAACTCACTCTTTCAAGGGGAAAGTTGAGCTTGAGCACTGAGTCATGCAACATTGACTTCCTTTACATTTCCAAATATTTTTTGCAGGGTTTCATGGATTTTATCCAGCATTATTTCAAGTGTTTAGGCATTTATGGTGATTCCCAGGATGGGGGTTGTTGACTCAAACCCTGCTCTTTTAGCTGAAGCATCCCCAAATTGGTTACTCTGTCTTTCATTGGTATCCAATTTAAAGTGATGTGGAACTTTAATAATTGCCAAAAGTTTTGGCTTAAGAATTGCTTCTAACAACTCTGACACTTACTTGTCCATTTTGTATAGATGGTGCTGAGAAGGTTAAATATTCCCTCTATTTCCATAGCATCCCCAAATCTTGAGCAACCTCAAATACATAGGGGTTGTTAATATATATGTTTGCAGGCTTATCTTTTGTTAATGGAGAAGCTTGGGGCAGGGCAATCCATTTGTCCACTTGAGCTGATGCGGTCCAGAGATGCCATCCAAGGGACAAGTCCTGAAATTGGAACCCCAAGAGTCCACTTGTGATCTACCCTCCACTCGCTATGCTGGTGTCTGAAGCCAGCAATTCTCAGACGCCCACTCAAGGCTCTCAACGTAGTACCTCAGTATCACTGCTGGTTGTTCAAGGCCCAAGGGCTCTTCAGTTAGCTGGTGATCAATCTGCCAGGACTGGGTACTTCCCTTCAAGACAATGAGTTTCCTTTCCTTTTTACCAAGGGTGTGACTAGAAACGTTGTTTGGGAGCTAGGGCTTGGAACAGGGGCCTCACACTTCTTACTGGTTACCTATCTTACTGTGTTGAGCTGGTATCCAAGAAGCAGGACAAAGTCCTTCCGACTCTTTCCTCTCCTCTACTCAAGTAGAAGAAATTGGTCTCTTTGTGAGTTATGAGCTGTGCAGTCTGGGGTTAGGAAAGGAGTGATTCCAACCCTCCCTTAGCTGCCTCAGTTGCTATTTCTGTTGCTCATATGACCTCAGAGGCCACTGCTCTTGGCCCAGTGAAGCCCTAGGACTCACTTAGGAGTTGCACTCCTTATTCCCTAGACTGCCTTTCAAGTTTATTTAGAGCACAGAGCTCTTTAGCCAGTGGTGTCCAAGTTTGAGGGAATGCAAGTTTGGACCACTGGGATTGGCAATTCTGGTATGGCTAGGGCTGGTTTTAAATGCTTACTCCTTGTGTGGATGTCAGCTGAGTTTAGTCCAGTTTTCCTTTCTGTTCTAACAGGACATCACTGGGTTCAAAGCCTCACAATTGCTGTGCTCTCCCACCCCGAGGGCCCCAAGACAATCTCTGCAGCATGCTGCTACTGCAACAGGTTAAGTCTTTGGTGATTCCAGACTGTTTTTTTTTTTTTCTTTTTTTATTCTTCAGTGCCTCTTTCAGTGATACTGAGTTAAAACCAGGTACTATGAGGGCTCACCTGATTTTTTATTCTTATGAAAGTGTTTTTTATTTGTAGATGGTTGTTAAGTTGGTGTTCTTGAAGGGGGAGGGGGTGATTGGTGGAGACTTATTTTCCACCATTTTTCTCCACTCTCTCCAAGAGCTTTTATAATAACCTTAAGAATATTATCCTCAACTTAGGATAAAATTTCTAAGTTGAAATTGAGTTCCAAATGTGATGTTATTTCGAGGCAGGGTGTTTGAGAGGTAATTAGGTTATAAACATAGAGCTCTTAAAAATGAAATTTGTATCCTTATAAGAAGAGACATAAAAGAGCTTCTTCCTTTCCACCATGTGAGAATACACCAAGAAAATGGTCTTCTGCAAACCAGCAAAGGGGCTTCTTAGATCTTGATCTTGAACTTCCCATACTCCAGAACAGTGAGATATAAATGTTTGTTGTTTAAGCCATTGTGTCTATGGCATATTTGTTATAACTGCTTGATCCAAGTCAGAAATTGGTACCAAGAAATGGGTTGGTGCTGAAAAAATACCTAAAAATGTGAAAAATGTGAAAGCAGCTTTGGAAATATGTAATAAGTAGAGACTGAAAGAGTTTTTTTTTTTTTTTTAGACTGAAAGAGTTTTATGGTGCATTCTAGAAAATGTTAAGATTGCAGTGAGGAAATTTTTTAGTGATTCTGGTGAAGGGTTAGAAAAAAAGGAAGAGTTGTAAAGAAAGTTGCTGTTTCTCAGAAAATTTATCAATAGGCTGGCCTGGTGGCTGACACCTGTAATCACAGCACTCTGGGAAGCCCAGGTGGGCAGATCACCTGAGGTCAGGGGTTCGACACCAGCCTGGCCAGCACAGTGAAATCCATCTCTACTAAAAATACATGATTTAGTGGGGCATGGTAGCACACATCTGTAATCCCAGCAACTTGGGAGGATGAGTCAAGAGAATTGCTTGAACCCGGGAGGTGGAGATTGCAGTGAGCCAAGAAGGTGTCACTGCACTCCAGCCTGGGCAACAGAGTGAGACTTGATCTCAAAACAAGAAAGAAGGAGAAGGAGAAGGAGAAAATTATCAACAAATGTGTACAATTGGTGGAAATACGAACCATAAAGAAAATTCTGATGAGATCTCGGATATCAATGAGGTAAATGTTATTGGACGATGGAGAACAGGCAACCTTTATTATAAAGTTTTTTGGAACTTTATTGAATTGTGATTATGTTCTAGTCCTTTGTAGGAAATAGGACTTGAAAGCAAAGGAAATGGACACTTAGCTTAGGAGTTTTGTAAAGAGAGTATTGAAGAAGTGGTGTTGTCCCTTCTAATTGTTATAATAAAATTAGAGAAGAGACGAATTGAGTTGTTAAGAAGAAAGTAAGTAAAGATATGGAAATTCCCCTGCCTATTCATGTTACAAATTGTTGCAATGTAGGCAGCATCTCACCAAGCCATGCTGGTGATGTTGCAACTCCAGTGATTCCAGAAAGCAAATTATTAAGTAAAGGAGAATTATTTTTGGTGCTCTTCTTGCTAGGTTATTTGCTTGCTTTGAGACTTGTCACATTTTTCCTTTCTCCTACTTCTTTTTTTGGGGGTTGGAGTTGAATTACACCATTTATTCTGTGCCTGAACCATCACTGTATTCTGGAAGCACATAATTTGTTTGGTTTAAAATTTTCACAGAGGGAGAGAAAATTTGCTTGGGGATGAATTGTACCTTGAGTCTCACCCATATCTGATTAAGATAATATTTAAAAGATTGTACTTTAGACCTCAGAGAGGATGCTGATAAAAGTTAAGCGATTGATTGGCCTTTGGAATAAAATGAATGCATTTTGCATGTAAAAAAAAACATAAATTTTGGGAAGCAGGGTTGAAATGCTATGATTGGAATATTTGTTTCCTCCCAAAATTTATATTTTGGAGCCTAATTTCTAATGTGATTGTATTTGAAAGGATTTGGGATTTAGGAGGCAGTTATGTTATGAAAGTGGAAACCTCATTAATGAGATTAGTGCCATTATAAGAAGAGACATGAGAGAGCTTGATTTCTCTTTCTCTGCTCTCTGCTTTTTCATGATAATACAATAAAAAGATGGTGATTTGCAAACCAAGAAGTGTGCATTCACCATACACCAGACTTGCCAGCATCTTAATCATGAATTTTTCAGTCTCCAGAACTGTGAAAGATAAAGTTTTGTTGTTTACCTTACTCAGTATATGGTATAATTGCTATAGCAGCCCAAATCTTTCTGTCTTGCAAGGGTTCCATTGAGAAATTTACTCATAATTTTACAGAGGCTCCTTGTACATCATGAGTCACATTTTTCTTCTTGATTCAGGAATCTCTTTGTCCTTTGACTTTTGCCTATTCGCTTATAATTTGGCTCAATGTCCATGTCTTCTGGTTTATTCTACTTAGAGTTTATTGAGCTTCTTGTATTTGTATAACTTTTTCTTTCCTCAAATCTGAGTAATTTTTGGCCATTATTTCTTCAGATAAGTTCTCTACCCCTTTCTTCTATTCTTTTTCTGAGACCCTCATAATATATGTTGGTCCACTTGATGATGTCCAGTAACTCCTTCAGGCTCTGCTCATATTTCCTCATTCTTACTCAATTTTGCTTCTCAGAGTCAAGTTGTATGCCTGCTCTTCAAGTTCACTTATTCTTCCTTCTCTCTCAGTTTATTATTAATCCCCTCTAGTAATTTTTTCAATTCAGTTACTGTATTTTTGCACTTGAGAATTTCCATTTTTTAATATACAATTTCTCTCTCTGTTGCTATTCTCATTTTGTTCATATATCTTTTTTTCTGATTTCTTGTACTTGCTGACAGTCCTTTTCTTTGGCTCTTTGAGCATATTTCAGGCAATTATTTTAAAGTCTTTGATTAGTAATTCAGAATTTAGTATCTCTCTAGTGTTGGTTTGTAGAGACTTATTATGTCCCTCTAAATGAGTCATATTTTCTATTTCGTAGATGCATTGTTATATTTTGTTCAAAATTGTGTATTTGACAATGCAGCTATATTTGCCAGTCTTTGCAGACTGGCTCTGCACCAGGGAAAATCATTAATAATCATCTTGGAAACTAAGCTTGTGGTCTTCTCAGAGATTGTCTAAGAAGTGCTCACTTGTGCTTTTTTCCCATTTCCCCCATATTCATGTCTGGTTTAAATATATTAATTTTCCAAAATATTTCCCCCTTGCTGCTTCTCAGAATCTTAGATATTCTTTTATTATTAGTAGTAGTATTTTGAGACAGGTTCTGACTCTGTCATACAGGCTGGAATGCAGTAGCACAATCATAGATCACTGTAGTCTCCATCTCCTGGGCTAAGGAAATCCTCCCATCTTCAGCTACCAAGTAACCTAGCTGGGAATGCAGATGTGTGCCACTAGACCCAGGTCCAGTTTGGTTTTGTTTGTTTTTTTGTTTTGTTTTGCTTTGTTTGTAGAAACAAGTTCTCACCAGGTTGCTCTGCCTGGCTCAAACTTCTGAGCTTGAGTGCTCCTCCCACTTCAGCTTCCCAAAGGTCTGGGATTACAGGCATGAGCCACCATGCTCAGCCAGATATTCTTTTATATTCCTCTATTCGTAATCCGTTGCACCCAGGTGATTGCAGGTCTACATTTTCCTGGCTGCTCTTGTGCTGTGGTGTTCACCACTGGTTTATGTGGCTTCTAGCATGATGCCTATACTATGTTATCATTCCCATCTGAGCTCCAAATAAGATAAGACAAATCAGTTCTTCCAGGAACCCCAAGAAAGAGCAGAACATTGCAAACAAGGTCCACACTTCTCCTTCCATCTCAAGGAAGGATCAAGGAATTAGGCAGCTTTCAATCAACCATACCATGCTATGCTGGAGTGAGGGTAGTGAAAAAGAAAGCAAGATTCCTGTGTAATTTCTTATAATTTTAAGTGTGGCTTTCTCTTTATACGGAGTTTAGTTGTTTTCTGCCAAAGCTTGGTTGGTATCTAGAGTTTTTACCTAGATATACCAGTTACTGTTAGTTTTTACTTGATGTTTCTGTAGGAAATTAGATGCTGGAGCTTATTTGCTTTCCATCTTACTAATTTTCTTATTTAAGAAATGGATCAAAGGCTATAATTTTGCTACAGAGTAAATATAAGCAATAGGAAATTGGTAGGTTTTTCCTTTTCCTTTTTATACTGTATATGTTTATTCTGACGAATAGTTTCTGCCTTAAGTTGAATTTTGCCTGACATTGTATTTATACAACAATTTATCTACATTAGCACTTATACTTAGTGTTTTTACGATATTATAATTTTAGATTAAATTTTAGATTTGTTATTTTATCCCAATTCTTTCTTTTTTTTTTTTTTTTTCTTTTCTTTTCTTTTTTTTCCTTTTTGAGACAGGGTTTCACTCCCATCGCCTAGGCTAGAGTGCAATAGCACAATCTTGGCTCAATGCAACCTCCACCTCCTGGCTCAGGTGATTTTGCTTCTTCAGTCTCACCAGTAGCAGGGACTACAGGTGCACACCACTGCGCCCGCCTAACTTGTGTACATTTTGTTGAGATGGGGTTTCATAATGGAGCCCCAAGTAATCTTGAACTACTGAGCTCAAGTGATCTGCCCACCACAGCCTCTTAAAATTCTGGGATTACATCCAATTATTTCTTTTCTAAAAGCGTATGGTTGTATTTTTGGTGTAATATAATCATTTGGTTTTATAATATTGTGATTATTAATATATTTAGACTTACTTTCTCTCACTATTCCCTGATCCTCTTTTGCTTTCATTTTTCTATTTTCTTACCTTCTATTGGATTTATAAACATATGTATACATACTTATATCCCTCTTACCAGTTTGTATGCTAAAAGTTGTATATATATTGCTTTAACTGTTAACCAGACATTTTAAATACATGTACTTAAATATAGATTTTTCTGATACATTATACAATTCATTATTTTCTCTCTTTTCTCTGTAAATAATAAGTGACTGAGAACATTTTGCCATCTATTTACGATTGTTTTTTCAATCTTGTTATTTTGTTTGCAATTACAATTTTACTTCTTAAGAATATTTTCAGAACAGTCTATCACCTATCTCTCTTTATCTCTCTCTCTCTATCTATCTATCTATCTATCTATCTATCTATCTATCTGCATAGTACTTGTATATAATCTACCCACATCCTCCTGTATATTTATTTATTTATTTAGAGACAGAGTCTCACTGTGTGTCCTAGGTTGGTCTAAAACTCCTAGGTTCAAGCAATCCTGTCCTTTGTGTAGTTAGGATTACAGGCACATGCCACATCCCCCAGCTTACCAATATATTTTATCCATATTACTCTTCATTGTTTAACCTTTCCCATGCTTATTCAGCAAATTCAGTTTGTATGCTGAAATACATATTGTAATGACCATCTTTAGATGGAGAACTTGCCTAATTTTGACTTGATTAAAAGTTTTAATTATATTTTTATTATGAAATGATAATTTAGGTCAGTATAAGAATTATTTGGCAGTTATTTTTCTTAATATGTATTTTTTTGATATTCCTGTCAATCAAATTATCATTCCTTGAAGTTAATCTGTCTTTAGTAGCTTTTAAGCTTGTTCTTTTATTCTTGATATTACGCAGGATGGCTACTATATGTATAGATGAACAAATTTATTTATTTGTATTCAGTTTGATACTAGCATTGTTTAAATTAAAAGACTTTTTATTGTAATATTATTATCACTTTCATTAAACTTTATATAAAATCTCTTTTTCTTTTTTTGCTTATTCTATATTGGCACTTCATAGCCTATCCTCCACTTTATTTTTTCTCTGTGTAAAACAAAATTTTCCATTTCTTTTTCTTTTTTATTATTCACAATATTCTACTTTTTTAAGTTTTTATTTTTCTTTATACAGCAACCTAGCTGTTCTCTTTTCTGACAGCCTTTGTTTATTAATTTCTTTTTGTAGGAAAATAATTTTTATTTATTTATTTTTCACATTGGTATATTTATTTTATTTTATTTTTGAGGTATTTTTTACTTTTGTAGGTTATTGGGGAACAAGTGGTGTTTGATTACATAAATAAGTTTTTAGTGGTGATTTGTGAGATTTTGGTGCACCCATCATCTGATCAGTATTCACTGCACCCAATTTGTAGTATTTTATCGCTCATCCACTTCCTACTTTTTCCCCCAAGCCTCCAAAGTCCGTTATGTCATTTTTTTAGGTCCAAGTCCAATTTTTAAAATTATTTTAAATTTTTTATTATACTTTAAGTTCTAGGGTACATGTGTAGAAAGTGCAGGTTTGTTACACAGGTATGCATATGCCATGGTGGTTTGCTGCATCCATCACCCCATTATCTACATTAAGTATTTCTCCTAATACTATCCCTCCCCTATCCCCCCACCCTTGACTATCCCTCCCCGAGTCCCCCACCCCCTGACAGGCCCCAGTGTGTGATGTTCCCCTCCCTGTGTCCATGTGTTCTCATTGTTCAACATTCACTTATGAGTGAGAACATGTGGTATTTGGTTTTCTGTTCCTGTTTTAGTTTGCTGAAAATGATGGCTTCCAACTTGATCCATGTCCCTACAAAGAACATGAACTTATGCTTTTTTATGGCAGCATGGTATTCCATGGTGTATATGTGACACATTTTCTATATCTGACCTATCATTGGTGAGCATTTGGGTTGGTTCCAAGTCTTTGCTATTGTGAATAGTACCACAATAAACATACATTTTCTGTATCCAGTCTATCACTGATGGGCATTTGGGTTGGTTACAAGTCTTTGCTATTGTGAATAGTGCCACAATAAACATACATGTGCATATGTCTTTATAACAGAATGATTTATAATCCTTTGGTTATATACGCAGTAATGGGACCGGGTAAAGCAAATGCAATAAAATACATTTTTGTTTGCTTTGTCAAAGATCAATTTGCTGTGGGTATTTGGTTTTATTTCTGAGTTATCTATTCTTTTCCATTGGTCTGTGTGCCTATTTTTATACCAGTACCACGCTGTTTTGGTGACTATGAGCTTGTATAGTTTGAAATCAGGTAATGTGTTGCCTTCAGACTTGTTCTTTTTGCTTAGTCTTGCTTTGGCTATGCATGCTCTTTTTTGGTTCCATATGAATTTCAGATTTTTTTTCTTTCTGATTCTGTGAAGAATGATGGTGGCATTTTGATGGGAATTGTGTTGAATTTGTAGATTTGCTTTTAGCAATATAGTAATTTTCATAATATTGATTCCACTCATCCATGAGCATAGGATATGTTTCTATTTGTTTGTGTCATCTGTGATTTCTTTAAGTAGTGATTGGAGTTTTCTTTGTAGACGTCTTTCACCTCCTTGGTTAGGTATCTTCTTCTTCTTCTTTTTGTTTTTTTTTTTTGCAGTTATTATAAAAGGAGTTGAGTTCTTGATTTTGTTCTCAGCTTGGTTGCTGTTGGTGTATAGAAGAGCTACCAATTTGTGTGCATTAATTTTGTATCTGGAAACTTTGCTGAATTCTTTTATAAGCTCTAGGAGTTTCTGAATGAATCTTTAGGGTATTGTAGGCAAAACAAAATCATATCATCAGCAAACTGACAGTTTGACTTCCTCTTTACTGATTTGGATGCCCTTTATTTCTTTCTCTTGTCTGATTTCTCTGGCTAGAACTTCCAGTACTATGTTGAAGAGGAGTGTTTTCTACCAGACATTCACAGAAAAATTGGTACCAATCCTATTAACAGTATTCCACAAGATAGAGAAAGAGGGAACCCTCCCTAAGTAATTCTGTGAGGCCAATATCACCATAATACCAAAATTAAGAAAGGAAATAACCAAAAAAGATAACTACAGACCAATATCCCTGATGAACACAGATGCTAAAATCCTTAACAAAATAATAGCTAACCAAATCCAACAACATATCAAAAAGATAATTCACCGTGATCAAGGGGGTTTTGATACCAGGGATGCAGGGAAGGTTTAACATATGCAGGTCAAAAACTGTGATACACCACATAAACAGAATTAAAAACAAAAATTACATTATTATCTCAATAGATGCATTAAAATTATTTGACAGAACACAGCATTCTTTTATGATTAAAACTCTCAGCGAAATTGGCATAAAAGAGACATACCTAAATTTAATAAATACCATCTATGACAAGCCCACCTCCAACATAATACTAAATGGAGAAAAGTTGAAAGTATTCTTTCTGAGAATTGGAACGAGTGTATTTATTTTAAAATTCTTATGTTGAAATCTTTGTCAGATCATAGTATAAAATTATTTTTTTAAAAAATATATTTATGTATCAATTAATTGTTATGTGTTCTATTTTTCTTTCTGTTGAATTTATTAATAAGTTTTTGGAATGTGGGTTTTGCAATGTCATTTTAACTATACAATATAACATCTTTAATAGAAAATGACATATCACAAGCACAGAAGCTACCCTTTGTATGTTTTCATCCATGCTCTCTAAACCTAACTTGAAAAATTTTTAAATGCTTTATGTTTTGCCTCATTCTGACCTTTATATTTTCTCTCATTATCTTCAATGTTTTTGTCATCTTTTAAAAACTACATTTTATAAAACTCTTTTTCTCTCCTTTTGTTTTTATGTCCTTATTAAGCCACAGACCAATCTTTGCAGCTAAATTACTGTGGCTTTGATGTAATTGCCTTTTTTAAATAGGAATGGTTTATTGTTTATTTTCTAGATATTTGTCTTTTAATACCAATCATGACACTTGGTATGTTTAATATAAAATAATTATGTGAATATATTCCTCACTAGAACTCAGGTTTTCTATTTTCTGTTTTTGTACATTTTTAATAGGCCATAATACATTTTTAATTAATCATTTTCTAAATTGCTAATGTGTGCAGTGGGATGCCTACCTAGAATATTTGATATCTGGAGAAGGTCCTGTTTTATCAGCTCCCACTTCTATTTAATAAAATTATTTTAATTAATAATCATGAGACAAAGTGTCAGGCAAAAATAAAAGAAAGACTATAGAACCCAAAATGACCAAAGTAACACATTAATACTCTTTTATTATATCCACGTAGTTTTGCAAATGCAAATAGAAACTGGTAGTGAAATTTTCACTCTTTAAATTTTAAAGAAAAAATATAAACTCCAAGGAGTTACATAGAATGACAAAATTGAACACTGTAATTTAAAATCTACTGATTAATTACAGGAATATATGACATCACATATGTTAAAGCCAACTAAATATGGCCTGAAAAGAACTCTGTACTTCTATATTTGAGTTCTTGTGGATGAACTGTAACCTAGCTTAATACTCAGAAAAAATAAAAAACCTAACTTAGGAGTACATACCTGTAGCAATAGGTGAGGTTGGCCAATCCCAGTATCCATATTTCAACCACTCATAGACTGCTGAATGTTCAAACTGCATTCAAATAAGGCAAACACTGAGTTGTAATTAATCTCACTGGTTCTGTACTTCATTTCCGATTCCTGTGTGTCACTTTACCTTTTTGTCTATAAATCTGTTCTGATCACAAGGCCTCCCTGGAGTCTCTGAATCTGCTGTGGTTCTGAGGACTGCCTCATTGGTAAATAATTTATTGCTTAATTAAACTGCTTTAAATTTAATTTGGCTGAAGTTTTTCTTTTATTACTTAGATATACAAATATAGATATATAGATATTACTTAAAATTCAACAATAGCCATGGCAATTGTTTAGCACTTTGATCAACAAATGCTTTTTTCTGGAAGTGTTGTGTTGTTTATTGTGGACATCATTCAGAGTTGTTTTCACATGATAATGGTTAAAAGCTGTTTGAATTTAAATTAGCTTTATTTTTCCTTTATAATTATCTACAATAAACTCCCTTAGTACTTGTGCCCAGTTCAATCTTTCCCACTACCTTTGCTATGCCATTATTTTGTGCAAATTTTTCCTGTAGCTATTAAGTAACAAAAAACTCTTTTTCTTTCTTTTCTTTCTTTCTTCTTATTCTTTCTTTTTCTCCTTCCTTCCCTCCCCTCCCTCCCTTTCTCTTTCTCTTTCTTTTCTTTCTTTCTTTCATTCTTTCTCTTTCTTGCTATTCTTCTTTCGTTTGTTCATTCTTTCTTTCTTCTCTTTCCTTCTACTTCTTTTTTTCTTCTCCTAAGGACATGCTTTAGCATATTCAAGCCCCTGATGTGTCCTACAGTAAATAAACCTATTTAACTTTACGTAACCAAGCTAGTTAGGATGTATTACAATACTAAACATCTACCATGCAATATGATATTTGATCTCCCCGGTAGCTCAATTAGTTAGATATACTGTTGTTACTGATATTTTACTGATGAGTAAATTAAAACTTATTGAAATTAAAATTTCAAAGATTAAAAAGCTAGTAATTGTTTTTAATCTAGCATTTTATTTAATTTTTTTAAGCACTAGCCACTTCTTTCCTATACTCACAGCTGATCTGTGAAGAATCTGTGCATATCAGGGGTTAACTATGAATAAAGAGACACTGAAATCATTATGGAAACATGATATTAGAACAAACCACTTACATTAAAAATCCTGGAAAAGTGAAATTATAGAAGAGGGATAAAATCACTATCCATAACAATAACCATAACATAACCATGATAATCACATAACCATAATAATCAAATCACATAATAAGTAGTGGTCTGAGTAGGCAGATCATAGATTGCAAGAAAAGCCCAGAGATTATATGTGCCTGGCTACTGAACTGAACCCATGAAGGAGGAGCTCTGTGTAGAGGTCTCGTGAAGATATTGCCTCCAAGGGAATGCTAGTCAAGTCCTTGGTGGTACCATTCATGGAAGGATGGTACAAACTTTGAGAAGATGTACTAGAAAATGGAGATCACTAGACATAAGTTTCCATTTATCACTCTGTCATTTTTTCCAGTATTTTCAAAAGTATTGGCTTCTTCTTCATTCCTGCTTTTCAAGCCTCGCAAAAGATCTGTTTTTGGCTAATTCTAATCACATATATTTTCCAAATGTGAATTTGAGACACATAGTTCCTAGCTTAGCCAAGTTGACAAAGTACAGTCTAGTATAACCTTATGGAATGATTTTCCATAGAACATTTGTTTAACGAAAGGTACAGTATCACAAATGTCAATGTCATTTTATAAAATGTTTTTCAAATCACAGACTTTATTCTAAGTCCTATTAGATAAGTGTATTGAATGAACATCTTAGCAATGAGTAAACGTAAATGCTTATCCAACATCTATATTTAAATTATATTTAGTTTATTTTGCTCAAAATTTACATTATTTTTATTGATATGATGAAAACATTGTTGCTTGAGGAAAAAATTTCCTGAAATTAAAGTGAACTGCTAGTACTTATAATTACAATGGAGAAACTATTACAGTGTGTTACAAACGTGGCATTTTTAACAGTTGAAGTTAGTATCATGGAGAGAATATGACTAGAATAAAATTATATCTAGAATGAGAATACGTCTTGAAAGGAGAACTCAGATTCAATCAGACTTTTTTTCTGTTTACCATAAAATAATTAAAATTATCTAAATGGATTACTCGATTTTTCAATAATTATTATATTTTATGGGAGAAGTTATATGCTACAATAATAAGTATGAACTGGAGCATTGATAAGGGCCTCCAGACATATACACAAATATCAAAGGTCTACAGGAATTGCTACACCTTTACTTTGTATATTAAAGTGCCATATAGCAAGTAATAAATCTAAACTAAGACCAACATTCTAATTTGAAACTCTAAATATATATAAAAAAATACCATTTCCTGTTTCACATTTGAATGTTTCTCATGTTTTCTTTGCATAATCCATTTCCTATTTTACCTATGTATCTAGAATAACATCCTGTGAATGGATTTGTGATGCTGAAATAATTGCCACTTGATCAAAATTGATATAATGTACCAGTAACTATAACTGTGAGCTTTTAAGTGAAGATAATTTATGATATAAAAGTACATATTTTAAAAAACTTTTTATCCGTATAATGTCAGAAACAATGTCTCAATATGTCATATCAGGAAAAATATTATATGTTTAAATGGTATGTGTAGCTCACGCTTGCATTTTGGAAGTACATAACTTGTTTGATTTCACAGGCTCGCTGCAGGACAGCAATTCGTCTTAGCATGAGTCATGTGTGAGTCTCACTTGCATGATGTTTAGAAGAGATTTGGACTTCTAAGTTGGTGCTGGAACAAGTTAAGACTCTTCAGACGATTAAGATGGAATCAGTGTATTTTGTACATGAGAAGGACATGAGTTTTGGGAGACAAAGGGCATACTGCTATGGTTTGAACGTTTGTCCCTCCAAAACTCATGTTGAAATTTAAGTGCCCTTGTGACAGTATTAAGAATTAGGACCTTTAGGAGGTGAATGACCCATAAGGGCTCTACTTTCATGAATAGTTTAATGCCATTACTGCAGGAGTGATTTCATTGCAAAAGGACAAGTTCAGTCCCTTTTGCTCTCTCTTGCCCTCTCTTTGCCCTTTTGCAACATGGTACCTTCACCATGTTATGTTTGCCACCTCAGGAAGGCTCTTGCCAGATACCAGGACCTAGATCATTGACTTCCCAGCATCTGAAAAGGTGAGGAATAAATTATTGTTCATTATAAATTACCTGCTCTCAGGTATTCAGTTACAGCAGCACAAAACCTACATAGTAAAAACCAAAAGTAGGTTCTAAATTTTTAAGAAATTAATACATTCCACAAAATTATATCTCACATTGGTGCAGATAACAATTTTTTTCCTGTTGTTTTCACACCTGTAATTTTCAAACAGCATCATGATTTTTTAACATATTTTAATTCAAGCCAACAAATAATTCAGCCTCTTCAAATTGACACACAATGGAGGCATTTTTACAAAGTAAAGGATGATAAACCATGGGTCTTTAAATATAATCTACATGGAAAAAACAGGTGATGGTGGTGGGATATGAAAAATTAATGTCTTTATTTTTATCTTCTTTACAGATAGTTTTGCAAGGAAAGGAATAGTTACCCCTAAAAATTACTAAATTGAATGACACTTTTGCACCAACAAGTATATTATTACAGAGATCTCAACTATTACACATGTTAAATATAATAAACTTCTAACATACACATGTTCATCATTTTTCACAGCCACTTATATATGTGATATTGATGTTTAAGCAAAGCTTAAATATTAAATTATTTTTATAATATTACATAGATCTTCATATTTATGCCTCTTATCAGGTTTGGGCATTTTGAAACTCGATTTAAAAAAAAATTCCTAGACCAATAAAACTTTAGCATCTACTTATGGACACATATTTTCATTACTGTTCAGTCAACAATCATTTTTCAAAACCTTCTGGCAAATAAAAATTTTACATACATGGATGTCTATGTGTGGCCTTTGTTCTCAATAATATTAAAATTTGTTAAGGAAGAAAAGACAAAGAAATAAAATGATCTATATTTAAAAATTAATTGCTCATAAAAGTGAATTATAGAGAGTGGGTTAGTAAGCATGCTTAATGAATAAAGATTAAGATAAGAGTTAATCACAGGTGTTTGAAGGATGTATCACTTTTATTATTTAAAAGGGAATACATTGGTATCTAAAGAACAGGTGTGTGGTGATTTTACTTTCAACTTGAGTTGACAGACTGTTCATGTCCTGAGATTCATTGGTGTGTGGAGCTGTCTGAGGAACTGTTAGAAAAAATGGTAGATAGAGTTTTCTGGATGTCCACTTGAGTAGAGGTTCTAAAAAGTATCCTGAGATATATATTTTGATAGAAAAGTAGCTAGATATGACTATCTTGATCAAGTAACAAATCTTTATTATGAGAATTGGTAAGGGAGCATTATATAAATATCATATTATTTACAATTTAGCTTAATTTATCTCCCCAGTTATCCATAGGACTAAAGGATGAATCATCTAGAGAGTAAGGATATTCTAAGCCATGACTGATAGTCATCTACCACTAATTGTTCTATGAAATACTGTGATACAAGCAAAAATGCTTTTATACCACTCTAATACTTCTAATGTGAAGAAAGAAACATAGAACACTGCAGGATTTCCATCTTGTGGACTCTTACTTCAGAAGCAGCAGGAGATAATGATGACCAGCAGATACGTAGTCATTAAGAATGAGTTGAGCAGGAACAGCACTTCATGGAAATAGACATTATCATGTGCATATTAGATAATGCTGCCGACTCCCTAAATATTTGTGAGGCAATTCAGAGGTCACTATTAATAATATCCTATTTGAATGCATGAGGTAAAAAAAAACATAAAATTTGGTTTACTGCTCTTACTATAGCCCTTAATAGTATATATAGGTTGCTGAGGTCTAGGAAAAATTTGATTACACAGGAATAAAAAGCATTTTAGTTACTACAATTTTGTTTGTATAAATGTTGTATATGAGACAGAGAGAATGAGTATAAGCAAGCGCAAAATTAAATTTTAAAAAATGTACGCTAGGGCCTGAAAGAAATTTAGAAAGAAAAAGGCAGTATCTGGAACCAGATTCTCTAAGGCCTTGCTACCCAAAGTGTGGTTCTCCAACCAACAGTATAAACACAACATGGAAGTTTGTTAGAAATACAGAATCCCAGGTTTAATGCCCAGACTCCTGAATTAGAATTTGCATGTTTTCAAGATCTCCAGGTGATTAATGTGCTCATTACAGATTGAAAAACACTACAAAGGCATTATACCTATGGCCATAAATTTGTGTGTATTATTATGAATTTAATCTCAGAATTAGGAAAAGTATAGTCATCATGTCAAAGAAGTGAAGAATAAATGAAAGTACTCAGAGATGATATGAAAGAGATAGAAGTCAATCAATTATTAAAGAAGAAAATATGCAGTATACAAAAGTCAGACTAGTGGTGCATATATTAATGTTTATTCACTACTCAATCAATTTGTAATAATCTGAAATGTATATGCCATAATTACTATGTATCATTTCTGTGACTAGTTTTGACAAAACTACAAGAGATTGGTGGAAATATAGCTAAGCTTAAATGGGAAACACTGAGTAGCTGATTATGAACCACTGATCTGGATAAAGATACTACCTCCAAACAGGAAACCTAATTCAGACAGTTTCTTTAGGTTTCCCAGTAAATTTTGGTCTATACAACATTTTAGCCTTCAGGGCATAAAAGTTCTTTGCATTTACATTCCTCAGAAGAGTTGTTTCACAAAAACGTTAGCAACTTACTCTCAGTTATTTTCATTATTTGTATTCTTTTGGGAAACTACATCCACTATCTTTGGAGGGGAAGGAGTATACAGACACACACACACACACACACACACACACGGGATTCAGATATGATACTTCATTCATCTCTTATAAACTTTGCAAACATCATTTGCATGCTGAACTTACTTGAAGAGTGAAATATCTTTTTACACAATGACAGAATAGGCTATTTCAATTATCTCTAAAGCCTGTCAGGAAATTACAGCACAGCCACATTCTGTCTTACTTCTCCTCCATAGGAAAATGACAGTTTTAAATAGCTAAATCCCTTGAATTGTATAGCTGTTAAGTGTAATTTAGCTATTTACTGCCTTTTCCAGAGATTTAGTTGATGTTTTATTAAATTCACTGATTAGCATATGTTTTATGGTTACTGAAATATAGTCATAAATAATCAGAGAAGAGCTCTAAAATAATGATGAAACATACCTGTCTCATCTTCAGACTTTGGAAACTATTTGTTATACCAATGACTAGAAACTAAAAAAAAAAAATCATACTTCTTGTTGCTTCAAACATTGAAAAGTTTTATTTACAATAAAGAGAACACTTTCAATAGTTTGAGAAGAATAATTTTACAGTCCACATAGTTGAACAGAGAAGGATTTCCTTATAAAAGATATGCCCGAGGTGATTGCAAAGACTAGAAGATAAGATTTTTATGTAAAAAAGCAATGTATTTCTGTTTGTTATAATTTTCTCTTTAATGTAATCGCAGTACAGTATTGCATGTTTCAGTCTTTAGCATTTATGGCACCCTCAAATAAAAAGGTGTCTTAATTTCTTATACTCATCTAGGTCTGAAAATGATTTCAGCAGACAGCCATTGCCTATATAGTACTAAAAAATGAAAAATACAAATTTGAGAGTGTGAAAATTTGAAGTAAACTTTCAAATTTAATTTAAATAAGAAGCTACTCCTTCAGTTTAAGGGACAAGCACTTTCTCAAACAAAGTAATTACTTTGCATTTATATTCCCCGTTGTGATTATCTTTTAAAAACAAAAGTCCAATACATCTTAAATTATAGTTGAAATAAATACGGTGTATTCTAAGTGATATTGAATAATAATTAAATCATTATTCCTTAGTTCCAAATCCACCTTTTTCTATTTGCATTCTGATGTTGTAACTGGGATTCTACAAACCACGTTTCTTTATTGCCAGATGGTTTCTTTATAATCATTGCCAATAGGAAGTGAGAGACAGCTCAAGAGAGTTGCTGGAGAGGGGTATGGGGAGAGGAAGGAGATTAAAATGCTAAAGGAGAAAAATGGATCATTGTTTTGCCTCATAATATCACAGCAATGTTTTCACCCTGACAATGACATTGGTTATAATACCATAGATTAGTTCCAAGTTGCAGTTTTCACATGTCTGCGACCAGGCTAAATGAGGTATTCCAGAGGTACCAGGACTCGCTGACACTGTCTGATCCTAACTTTGCAAAGGCACCCCTCCGACCTTCTAGCTTTTAATAACGTAAACCTCTTGGTTTTGTTCCCTGAGATCTGGGGGCTAGGAGCTGCTACCTGAAACTGCTACTTCTGTGATACTTCATAGTCCATTCCTTTACCTTTACAGTTTCATAATGCCTCGTTAACACATTTTATATAATAGAGCCTGTATTCCAGTATCTAGTTTCTTTTGATAGTTCAAATAAAAATGTTTGTTATTCAATAGAACTTAAAGCTTTCAACAAGTATTTGTTGAGCTAGTTCTCTTATCAAGATATTGTGCCAGCTAATAGAGAAATTAAAATTTTCAATTGACTTATGATTTGCTGGTAAAAGCAACACTATGCCACAACAGTTACCATTACCAGCTTTGGAATCTGAGAAGCTTTGGTTTCATCTCATTTCTACCACGTATTTGATGCATTATAATTTTGAGTGCCTGCTATTATTTTTTTAAAGGATGAGTGAGAATATTTAGTAATATATAACTAAAGCGTAGAAATATTTTGGGCTATCTAAAGAAAAGAAAGATCTGTAGCAGTATGGATTATTGACTCTAAGTCTTCACTTCTCTGTAATGGGATCATACATTTATATCATTTGACATATAACTTTACAGTATTATCCCATTGTTGGAGGAGAATACTTCCCCAGCTCATTAATATTGGACAACACTTAACAACTTGCATTGGTCGATAACATGTTAGCATATGGGCTAATGAACAAAATCCTTAAATATGCTGCCATAGTTTGACTTGGTTTCTTGTATTCTTTTCCTTTACCATGACAAGAATACGTCATGGGCAGGTGTTGGTTTAAGAAGGCTAGGAAAAATTTATTGCAGACTACAATCTACAACCTGATTCCAACCCCAATGGTTCTATATCATTAAGCATGCTATCTAGTCTGAAGAAGTCTGAACTTAGCCTGGATCAGCCAAACAAGAGAAACATAATTATAAGTATGTTTGTTGCAGCAAGCTACTAAATGTGGGGATGGTTTATTTCACAGCATTATTTCAGAAATAGATGACTAAGAAAATCATCATGGTTTGGTGGGTTGGGGTTGTTAGAAATATTACATGTGATAAAACTTAAATAGGCCAGTAAATTTTGAATGATTCATACAATTTTAGGGGTATGTGTATGTGTGTGAATGTTTGTGTGTATGTGTGTATTTTCAATGTCTCCAATCAAACAACAATCCTCCTTTAACGGAGGGAGTGTTTCTTACTCGTGGATTTTGGAATAAGCTGTTAACCAAGAATTATGAGAGGTGAATTTCAGTATCCATTTTCCTACTGACTAGTCTACTAACCTTATGATTTCAAGTGAATAATCACTCTGGGCTTCTATGACCACATAATCTGTAAAGCCTTTATCCCCACATCAGTTTATTTTTCTTTCCTTACTTTTAAGTAAAAATTTTAGAAATAAAATTATTTTGCAACTAAATTTTGCTTGCAAATTTAAGGCTGAATAGAAAAAAGAGTGATGTCTGATTAAAGCAGAAGTGGTGACCAGTTCTAGCTGAGACATAGTTTTCAGAAATGACACTCATGTATTTACATCTGTAAGCATAAATAGACGCAGGAAACATGAAAAGAAGATGAGGCCATTCACGTCTACATTCTGTAGTTTAATGGATGTTACCAATCCCTGATTTCCTGTAAGAAGCCCTCTTTCATGTTTATTCTGGATCTTAACTTCCCACTTTGAATATAACAAGGCTGACTTTCCAGAAAAGCTATGTTAAAAATAGGATAATTATGTTAATTGTGGTACTAATGATTAAGGCATAATATTAAGTTAAACCACATGAGATTGCTGGGTTTCTCATTAAGTATATGTTTTTACTTTATGAATGTAAAGAAAAATAAGTGATATTTTGGACATGAATAATATGTAGAGAAAAGAAATTCAGAATATTAAAATCTTGATTTTAAGCATCATAAGACAAGGCCTTAGAGGAATTGATATAAAACATTGGCTTAAAAACAGCTTTTGAAGAAATCACAATAATATAAGTGACTTTTATTGCTTCAGAAAATATTTCTCTAGATTGAGAAAAGCAGTAGAAAGGAAGTTCACTTTTTTGTTAATTAGTAAGTATCCTTGATAAAACACGCTATGCTCTTCCACCCTTCAGATAATGGGTTGGTAGAGGATCATTAGAAATCACCGACCAGACTGGGAAATTTTATGGTGGAACAAAACTTGGTCTTATTTTCAAGTAAAGCCTGTGAGCACTGTCAAGTCATGTAGTGTATGCTGGTGCACAGCAGAACAAAAAATAAACAGAGTAAAAATGCATTGTTTGCTTTGTTTAGGATGAGATGGCTTGAGAAAAAAAATGTCCTGAATCTACAAAATGATTTTCTAGTATTTCATGTGTTATACAAGAAAAGTGTGGAAATTACTTTAAAAGGGAGAAAGAAAAGGAATATGTTTGCAGATATATTCAAGTATTTTACCAGAGATGTTAGAAAAATATGGGGTTCCAGGCAGCTTTGCCATAACAAATACTCAACTGCATATAATTATTTCTTCCAGTTTACTAAATGTCACTATGGATGTCTTAATATTTTGTTAGAATTCTTCTGATGTTTATGGACTGTAAGATTCACTTTTTTCACATTTTTACATATCTCAAATTTGGATGTAGCTTATAATCAAAGGCATTTTACAATTGTTGTTTATCAAGTGGCAATTATAATACAGTAGTCATTGCCTGAACTTGTGCTCACATCAGAAGCATTAGCATCACCAACATGTGCAGAGTAAATGTCAGACGCTGGAAGTTCATAGTGGAGTGTTTAGTTTAACCCCTGTGAAACAAATGATTGTAGGAAGAGAGTGGAAGAGCTGGTGCATCACATGTATTTAACAACATTTCTAAAGTGAGAATCAAAATGATCTAACTGTATATAATTTCAAAGCTAGCATAACAGCCCAACATTAATTATTGTGATTATTTTATAAGTTCTTCTAAGAAATGTTGCATTAACCAAACACTTGATAGCAAAAATATTATATTAAAAAACGTAGATCTGTTGACTCTAAGATGAAATGTTAATGAGAAGAGTAGTGCCATGTAATATAAATTAATATTAGAATTACTATACCCAAATTATTGTGCTTGAGTCTCCCTTTTTATTTAACTGTAAGCATGATATACAACAGAAACTATGTCTAAGAAGTCTAAACATCGTTTTAAATTAGTATAACTTTTTTCTAAGGCATAAGATGTATTTTGTTATGGTTTCTCAGTATTCTTTTTAATTAGATACAATAATGTGTATTTTTTAATTGTTTGTGTTTTAAATTTGGTAAAATATGGCAGATGTAACTCTTAGAGAAAGGTATTCAGTTGACTTCAAAAAATTTGAAATCTCTAAATTTACTTTGAATTAATCAAATGTAAGTATCTGCCATCAGGTGTTTTGTGAACCTGAATTGTAGTTTGGAAATTAAAAACTACTTCAAAGAGAGAGAGAGGGAAGATAGCTAAATATACATAACCAGAAGAAACATCTGACAGCAAGGAGCTGGGACATTAGGAAGATGGTCATTAGCAGATTGTCAGAGGGAGGACATTGAGAGTGGATGGAGAAAAGGCACAGATGCTGGGCTAGAGAGAGAAAGCTGGGATCCCTGCATGGAGCTCCCATGCAGCAGGACTTATTCCTGGCCACCAGCAACTCCTGGGAAAGGGATGAGCAGAGCATGCAAGGAGCAATCTGGTCTTGCCACAGGCCTCTGAAATCCTGGCAGTAGGAGACCCTAAGAGACCTATAGATATTTGATCTGACAGACAGAGCCACTTAGAGAAGTGGTAGAGGCAGAACTCCAGCCAGTTTGGAGTCCAGTAGGTTTGGTACAGGAATGTCTATAGTGGAGCATGTCAAGGGGTGCCCATTCTTCAATAATTCCCCTAGGAGACTTCAGACCTATGGGAATTATTGAACCTGGAGAGTGCAGGGTGGTCTTGCTTATGAGAAGGGGCCAGTCTAACCTGAGCACTCCTCTGTCTGCTGGCCTCTCCCAGGGCCACAGCCTGGCCATGCATGGTTGCGGGGCAGCCTAGGCTACCCAGGCCAGGTGCCTCATGGGGGCCCACATCATAGCCCCTGCATTGGTGGATCATGCGTAACCAAAAAAGGACTACATCACAGCAGCTTCTGCAAGCATGCACCTGCCCGTTTGTGCCCTCCTTCATGCTGCTTTACCTGCATACAATTGCTCACAGCCGACACCCAGATGACCTTAAAGCATGTGTGCATGCCACAGGACCTTGTCTTCCCTTCCCTGCCAACATGTGGGTACATATACACCCTGCTGTGTCCCTGTTGCCATCATGAGTGCACTCCATACCTCCTGCCTTGCCACCATTGCAGTAGGAGTGTTTGTGTGCATGGAGACCACCAGACACCTGCCAGTGCCTTGCTCCTGTGCCAACACTGCTGCCAATGTAAAACTATGCAGTGAGACCAGTGGACCCACCCCTGCCCTGAGAAGCCACTGTTGCCAGCATAAATGCATGCACAAAGTCCTGTGCATGCCAGCACCCTGCCCCTGCTCTAACACTGCCTCCACCATGAATGTGCACATAGGTACACCCCCCCATACTGTGTTTCCATTGCTTTCACTGCAAATACCTGCATGTAGGCCAGCATCCCTGCAACTACCAACACCCCACTGCAGCCAATGAGTGTCCATCCCACTGCACTGCTGCTGTTAGCATGTGAAAATTAGGACAGATCTTTCTGCCCCCTCCCTATGAAGTGCTTTGGCTGAAACTATCCATCAGAGTGGAACAACCAGCTGTTCATACACATCTAGGACCCTCCAGAGCAGCATGCTCCTAACCACAAGGGGCAAGAACAAAACTAAGCCCAATACCAGACCTCTAGAGTCAGAGCATGTACTCCAGGAATCTTGAACTGCACCTTGGAGAACAAAAATCTTCCAGAAATGAAGACAGTCAATTGCAACCACCTTATACCACAATCAAACCCCCAAGAACCTCAAAAAGGATAAAAGAAAAATAAAACACATCCAAAAGGCAGCAACTTCAAAGATTGAAGGAGCAACAGCCTACAAAGATGAGAAAGAACCAGTAGAGGAAGGCTGGCAACTCAAAAAGCCAGAGTGTCTTCTTACCTCCAAAGGAATGCACTATTTCCCTAGGAAAGATTCTTAACCAAGCAAAGAGGACTGAAATGACAGAAACAGAATTCAGAATATGGATAAGAGCAAAGATTGTTGACATACAGGGGTACAGTTGAAACCCAATCCAAGCAATTAGAGGATTACAATAAAATAATAAAGAAGCTGATGGATGAAATGGTCATTGCAAGAAAGAACTAAGCTGAACTGATATAGCTGAAAAATACATCAGAAAAATTTCATAATTCAATCACAAGTATGAACCACAGAAATAACTAAGATGAGGACAGAATCTCACAGCATGAAGACTGATAATCTGTAATAACTCAAACGGAGGAAAATAAAGACAAAAATGAATAAACAAAGCCTCTGAAACATAGGATTATATAAAGAGACCTAATCTATGACTTTTCGGCATGCCTGAAAGAGAGAAACTAAGCAAGTTGGAAAACATATTTCAGGATGTCACTCGTGAACATGTCCCCAACCTTGCTAGAGAGGCCAATGTTCAAATTTAAATAAATGTAGATAAGTTCTGTGGTGCACTACACAAGAAGACCATCCCTGAGACAGATAGTGATTAGATTCTCCAAGGTCAAAATGAAAGAAAAATGTTAAAGGCAACTAGAGGGAAGGGGCAGGTCATTTAGAAAGGGAAGCCCTTCAGGCTAAAGCAGACATTCTACAAGCCAGAGGAGATTGGTAGCCTATATTCAACATGCTTAAAGAAAACAATTTGCAATCAAGAATTTCATATCTGGCCCAACTAAGCTTCATAAGTGAAGGAGAAATAGAATCCTTTCCATACAAGCAAATGGCAAGAGAATTTGTTAACGCTAGAGCTGTCTTATAAGTGATCCTGAAGGGAGCACTAAATATGGAAAGGAAAGACTTTTACTAGCCACTACAAAACCATACTAAATACAGAGAAAGTAAAACTATAAAACAACCACACAAAAAAGTCTACATAATAACCAGATAGATACATAATGGCAGGATCAAATTCATAAATATCAATACTCACCTGGCATTGGCATAAATGAAATACCCCCAATTAAAAGGCACAACATGAGAGGTTGGATAAAGAAACAAAACCCAAAGGTATGCTGTCTTCAAGAGACCCATCTCACATACAATGACACTCATAAGTTCAAAGTAAAGAGATGAGGAAAAACCCATCAAGGAAATGAAAAACAGAAAAAAGGTAGATCTTACTATTCTAATTTCAGACAAAACAGACTTCACATCAACTTAGATTTTAAAAAGACAAAGAAGGGCATTGCATAATGGTAAAGCATTTAATTCAGTAAAAACATCTAAATATGCTAAATATATATGTTCTTGAAAAAGGAGCACACAGATTCACAGAGAAAGTTCTTATAGACCTATGAAGGAATTTAGATAACTACACAATGAGTGGGAGAATTTAAAACACAATTGACAGTATTAGATAGTTAATCAAGTTAGAAAACTAACAAAGATATTTGGGTGCTTAACTCAGCACTTTACCAAATCAACCTAAAATGTACCTATAGAACTCTCCATTCCCAAACAACAGAACATACCTCTTCTCATCTGCACATGGCACATACTCTAAAATCAACCACACAATCAGCCAGAAAAAAAAATCCTCAGCAAAATAAAAAACTCAAAAGCATACTAACCACACTCTCAGAACACAATGCAATGAAAATAAAAATAAATGCTAAGAAAATTGCTCAAAATAGCACAATTAATTGAAAATTCAATAGCCTGTTTCTGAATTACTTCTGGGTAAATGATGAAATTAAGGCTGAAATTCAAAAATTTGTTTAAACTAATGAGAAAATAAATGATATGACATACCAGAATCTCTGATACACAGACAAAGCAGTTTTAACACAGAAGTTTATAGCACTAAAAACCCATACCAAAAAGTTAGAAAAATCTCAAATTAAGAACATAACATCTCAACTAGAGGAACTAGAGAAATGAGAGCAAACCAACCTCAAAGATGGCAGAATACTAGAAATAATCAAAATCAGAGCTGAAGGAATTGAAATATGAAAAACCATACAAAAGATCAGTGAATTCAGGAGTTGCTTTTTTGTTGGGAAAACTGCCTAGCCATGTGCAGAAAGCAGAAACTGGACCCCTTCCTGACACCTTACACTAAAATTAACTTCAGATGGATTAAAGATTTGAACATAAGACCTAACACCATAAAAATCCTAGAAGAAAATGTAGGCAAAACCATTCAGGACATAGGCATGGGCAAGGACTTCATGACTAAATGAAGCAAGGACTTCATGACAAAAGCAGTGGCAACAAAAGCCAAATAGACAAATGGGACCTAATTAAACTTAAGAGCTTCTGTAAAGCAAAAGAAACGATCATTAGAGCAGACCAGCAACAAACAGAATGGGAAAAAATTTTACATCTACCCATCTGACAAAGGGCTAATATCCAGAAGCTGCAAAGAACTAAAACAGATTTACAAGAAAAAAGCAAACAAACCCATTCAAATGTGGGCAAAGGATATGAGCAGAAACTTTTCAAAAGAAGACACTTATGAGGCCAACAAACATATGAAGAAATGCTCATCATCACTGGTCGTTAGAGAAATGCAAATCAAAACCACATTGCGATACCATCTCAAGCCAGTTAGAATGGCGATCATTAAAAAATCAGGAGACAACAGATGCTGGAGAGAATGTGGAGAAATAGGAACACTTTTACACTGTTGGTGGGAATGTAAATTAGTTTAACCATTGTGCAAGACAGTGTGGCAGTTCCTCAAGGATATAGAAATAGAAATTCCATCTAACCCAGCAATCCCATTACTGGGTATATACCCAGAGGATTATAACTAGATCTATTATAAAGACACATGCACAGGTATGTTCATTGTGGCAATGTTTACAATAGCAAAGACCAGGAACCAGGCCAAATGCCCATCAATGATAGACTGGACAAAGAAAATGTAGCACATATACACCATGGAATATTATGCAGCCATCAAAAACGATGAGTTTGTGTCCTTTGTAGGGACATGGATGAACCTGGAGACCATCATTCTCAGCAAACTGACACAAGAACACAAAATCAAACACCGCATGTTCTCACTCATAGGCACGTGTTGAACAATGAGAACACATGGACACAGGGAGGGGAGCATCACACACTGAGGTCTGTTGAAGGGGCTAGGGGAGGGACAACAGGGGGTGGGGAGGGCTGGGAGGGATAACATGGGGAGAAATGCCACATATAGGTGATGGGGGGATGGAGGCAGCAAACCGCCTTGCCATGTGTGCACCTATGCAACAATCCTGCATGATCTGCACATGTACCCCAGAACTTAAAGTACAATAAAAAAAAAAAGAATTAGTAAGATAGATAAACTACTAGGTAGAATGAAGTTAAAAAAAAAGAGAGAGATGAATAGATTAGGTAGATGATTGAAAGATGAAAAATAGTTAGATGGTTAGATAGGTAGGTAGATAGGAGAGAGGGGATGGGGAGAGGAAGAGACAGAGAGAGAGAGAGAAAGAGAGAAGATCTAACAAATGTAATAAAAAATGGCAAAGGGGTTGTCACTGACCCCATAGAAATGCAGAAAACTCTGAGACTATTATGAACACTTCTATGCACACAAGAAAGAAAACTTAGAAGAAATTGATAAATTGCTGAAATCACATTACCTCCCAAGATTGAACCAGGGACTGAATCCTTGAGTAATTCAATAAGTTCTTAAAATGAATCAGTAATAAAAAGCCTACCAAACGGAAAAAGCCCAGAACTAGGTACAGTCACAGTTGAATTCTACCAGATATGTAAGGAAGAACTGGTACCATTTCCACTAAAGCTATTTCAGAAAATTGAGAAGGAAAGACTTTTCCCTAACACATTCTTTGAGGCCAGCATCATCATGATACCAAAATCTGTAAAAGACACAACAAAAATAGTCACTTATAGGCCAATATTTTTGATGAACGTAAATGCAAAAATGCTCGACAAAATACTATCAAGCCAAATGCAGCAGCACATTAAAAAGATAATCCATCATGATCAAGTAGGCTTTATACCTGGCACACAAGTATGGTTTAACATATGCAAATTTAAAAATGTGATTGATCATATAAATGGAAATAAAATAAAAAAACACACGATTATCTCAGAAGATACAGAAAATCTTTTCATAAAATTCAACATCACTTAATGTTAAAAATCTTCAACAAAGCACTGAAGTAACATACTTCCAAATAATAAGAGCCATCTATGAAAACCCTACAGCCAAAATCATACTGAATGCTTAAAAAGAAGAATTTCCCTTGAAAACTGGCACAAGACAAGAATGCATACTCTCACCACTCCTATTCAAAATAGTACTCATAGTCTTAGATCAGTCATGAAAGAGAAACAAAGTGTATCCAAATAAAAAAGAAAAGATGTCAAAATATCTCTTTTAACAGATGACATGAGTCTATTTAGAAATTTCTTGATTTTCTACCTAGAAATTCCCATAGGCTCTATCCAAAAGCTCCTTGATTTGATAATCAACTTCAGCAAATTTTTGAGATACAAAATCAATGTATAAAAATCATTAGCATTCCTATATACATAACAAAATGCACGCTGAGAAGCATTTACAGTAGCCATAAAATAGTAAAAGACCTAGTAATACAGCTATCAAAGGAGCTGAAAGATCTCTACAATGATAATTACAAAACACTGCTCAAATAAATCAGAGACAACACAAACAAATGGAGACAAAAATTATTTCATGCTCGTGAATGAGAATATTCAATATCATTAAAACGGCCATACTGCCCAAAGCAATGTACAGATTCAATGCAAGTTAAATCAAACTAGCAATGACATTTCTCACAGAATTGGAAAAATCTATTTTGAAATTCAAATGGCGCCAAAGAAAGCTGGAATACCTATGGCAAGCCAAAACAAAAAGAATAAAGCTGGAGGCATCCCACTGCCTGACTTCAAATTATACCACAAGACTATAGTAACCACAGTATCATGGTACTGGTACAAAAGCAGACCCATAAACCAGTATAACAGAGTAAAGAGCTCATAAATAATGCCATATGCCATCAGCCATCTGATATTTGACAAAATCGACAAAAACAAGCAATGAAGAAAGGACTCCCTATTCAGTAAATGGTGATGGGATAACTGGGTACCCATATGCAGAAGATTGAAACTGAAATTCTTTTTTACATCATATACAAAAGTTAACTCAAGATGGATTGAAGACTTAAATATAAAACCAACAACTATACAAGCTCTGAAAGATAACATACGAAATGCAATTCTGTGCATAGACCCTGGCAAAGTATTCATGACAAAGATGCCAAAATCAATTGCAACAAAACCCTGAATTGAGAAATGAGACTTCATTTAACTAAAGAGCTTCTACACAGGCAAATAAACTATCAACAGAGCAAACAGACCACCTACAGAATAGGAGAAAATATTTGCAAACTATGCATTCCACAAAGATCAAATATTCAGAATCTATAAGGAACTTAAGCAAATCAACAAACCAAAAGCAAATGACTGCATCAGTAAGTGGTCAAAGAACATGAACACATTGCAAAAGAAAACACACACATTGCCAAAAAGCACGTAAAAATGCTCAACATTATTAATCATTAGAGAAATGCAAATCAAAACCACAATGAGGTATTATCACACACCAGTCAGAATGGCTACTATTAAAATGAAGTCAAGAAAAAAAAATAACAGATGCTGGCGAGTTTGTGGAAAACATGGAATTCTTATGCATGGGTGGTCGGAATGTGGATTAGGTCAGCCATTGTGGAAAGCAGTTTGATAATTTCCCAAATTACTTAAAACAGAATTGTCATTTGACCCAGCAATCCAATTATTGGAGATATACATAAAGGAATATTAATTTTTCTAACTCTAAAGGCACATGCACACATCTGCTCATCATAGCACTTTTCACTATAGCAAAAATATGGAATCAATCCAAATGCTTATCAGTAGTAGACTGAATAAAGAAATTGTGGTCCATATGTACCCTGGAATACTATGCAGCCATAAGTGACAATGAGATAATATCTTTTACAGCAACATGGATGGAGTTGGAAGCCATTATTCTAAGTAAACTAACACAGGAACATATTGAACACAAAGAATGGAATGAAAGACACTGAGGACTGAAAACCTACATATTGGGGACAACACATTACCTGAGTGACAAAAACCTTTTGCCATCAGTGGAAGATTCCTGAGACCCTCACCAGAAGCAGACGCTGATGCCTTTTGTACAGCCTGCAGAACCATAAGGTAAATAAATATCCTTTATTGACAAATTACCCAGCCTCAGGTATTACTCAATAGCCCCACAAATGGATGAAGACAAGAGGTGAATTGGTATGGTGGGCAAATTAAAGATGTGGAGAAGCCAAAAATCATGATTAAAACTGACGTGTGTGTATGTATGTAAGTGCGTGTTTATATTTGTGTGTGTTTGATTAAATCACTCAATTATGCTTCATAGAGTGTTTACATTTTTCAGTTCTTACTCATTTCTCACTTAGGAATATGTAAAGCTGACTTTAGTCTCATAAGTAATGTTCAATCATTGCCCATTGTGTAGACAAACTGTGAATGTCCTGATGAAAGTAAAATCTTTGTTTACATGTATCCTTCCACTTTTTCCGGAAAAGAAGATTGAACATGTGTGATTTTCCATAATTTCCACAGGACCTTACATGTAGGAAGCACTGGAAAATTATTTGCTGAATCACGAGGAGTATTTCTAAATTAAAGTTTGTTTTGAAGGGTTAGGTTTTTTTGGATAATTCTTTCAATTTTTCATTTAACTTAGAATGTAAGACATTCACAATCTTTTGCATTAATAGCCACATGGGCTACATTCATACATAGAATATGGCTATTCTTTATTCTTTAAAATCTCTGAAATCTTTTTATTGAAATAAGGCAGCCTCACTACAAAATTTCAGAGAGGTAGAGGTTTTTATTCTACTAGAAACTTTCTTTAAGACAGCACTTTTCGATCGGGATCCAAGATGGCCGCATAGGAGCAGCTCAGGACTGCAGCTCCCAGTGAGGGTGCAGAGGGTGAGTGGACGCCGCATTTCCAGACGGATTTTTATTACCCCCAGACCAGGAGATCCCCAGGCAGAGCAGCCCCAAGGGTCGCCAGCGCGGCAG
>PVKP010017869.1:0-45294 GCA_004027715.1 Plecturocebus donacophilus | reverse complement strand
GCCCAGGCTGGAGTGCAGTAGCATGATCTCGGCTCACTGCAACCTCTGCCTCCTGGGTTCAAGCAATTCTCTGTCTCAGCCTTCCGAGTAACTGGGATTACAGGCGCCCACCACCATGCCCGGCTAATTTTTGTATTTTTAGTAGAGATGGGGTTTCACCACGTTGGCCAAGCTGGTCTTGAACTCCTGACCTTGTGATCCACCTGCCTCACCCTCCCAAAGTGCTGGGATTACAGGCATGAGCCACTGCGCCCGGCTGACTTGTGCTCTTAATCACTGCACAAACTGAGATGCATCCCATGAGTTCTGTCTCGTACCCTCCCCAAAACTACTCCCATATTCAGGCTTTGCATGGGACCAAGCCTGATAGCAGGAAGGCACTGAATAAAGCACAGCAGAGTGTGAGTTGGTACAGCCACTTCGGATAACTGTTTGGAAATACCTACTGAAGCTGAGTCGGTCCTCAGTGTATACCTACAGACACACAAACATGTGGTCTACAAAAATGTTCACAGAAGCAGTATTTGGAAACAATCTAAATGTCAATAGGAGAATAATGGATAAATATATGGTAGTACTGTATATTCATACAATGGAATATTTTACAGCAATGAAAAAGAAACATATCAGTGGTACCTGCCCTGGAGTCTTGGCACATACTGCCACTCTTTCTTCTCAGGCTTCAGACTGCTGAGAGCAGCTTTTCCTGATCTCCCAATCTCCGTCACACCCCTTTATTATTTCCTGCATGGATCTGACCAATATCTAAAATTACGTTAATATTTAGATGTTTACTTTTTTTTTTTTGAGATGGAGTTTTGCTCTTGTTGTCCAGGCTGGAGTGCAATGGTGTGATCTCAGCTCACCACAATCTCCGCCTCCCAGGTTCAAGTGATTCTTCTGCCTCAGCCTCCCAAGTAGCTGGGATTACAGGGATGCGCCACCACGCCTGGCTAATTTTGTATTTTTAGCAGAGACGGGGTTTCTCCACGTTGGTCAGGCTGGTCTCAAACTCCCGACCTCAGGTGATTAGCCTGCCTTGGCCTCCCAAAGTGCCAGGATTACAGGCATGAGCCACTGTGCCCGGGGAACACTTTTTTTTTTTGACATAGGATCTCACACTGTCACCCAGGCTGGAGTGCTGTGGTGCCATCTTGGCTCACTGCACCCTTGATATCCTGAGCTCAGGTGATTCTCCCACCTTCACCTCCCAAGTAGCTGGGACTACAGGTGCACGCCACCATGCCTGGCTATTTTTTTGTATTTTTAGTAGAGATAGGGTTTTGCCATGTTGCCCAAGCTGGTCTTGAACTCCTGAAAGCAAGCAAACGGTAAGCCTCAGCCTCCCAGAGTGCTGGGATTATAGGCGTGAGCCATTGCGCCCAGTCTAAAAATGCTTTTGTCCTGCAAAAATTGTGCTAGTTAAAACACTGATGACAACTGTAATATAATTGTTTTAACTTTTTTTTTGAGACAGAGTCTTACTCTGTCACCCAGGCTGGAGTACAATGGCACAATCTCAGCTCACTGCAACCTCTGCCTCTGGGGTTCAAGCAATTCTCCTACCTCAGCCTCCTAAGTAGCTGAGATTACAGGTGAGCACCACCAGGCCTGGCTAATTTTTTGTATTTTTAGTAGAGATGGGGGTGTCACCATGTTGGCCAGGCTGGTCTTGAACTCCTGACCTCATGATCCACCTGCCTCATCGTCTCAAAGTGCTGGGATTACAGACGTGAGCCACTGTGACAAGCCTTAACTTCTTATTAATAAAGACAACTTTAACAATTTTTTTATTGCTTTTCTCTGAGTTTTTAATGCATCCAGATAAATGAGCCCCTCTTGAAATTCTAACTAATTCTTTGCATCAAAACAGCTTCATAAGTTGAATAATCATCTAGTGTGTATTAGCTCTATCACGGCTTACTGCAGCCCCAACCTCCCTGGCTCAAGCTATCCTCCCACCTTAGCTTCCTGAGTAGCTAGGACCACAGGCGTGTACTACTACACCCAGCTTTTCTTTTTTTTCCTGCAGAGATGGGGGGTGGTCTCCTTACGCTGCGCAGGCTGGTCTTGCACTCCTAGGCTCAGGTGATCCTCCTGCTTCCCAAAGCACTGGGATTACAGGCATGAGCTATGTGCCTGGCTCGTGCACTGTTCTAAGTGCTCTATGTTCAATACTCCATTACAGCTCCGCTCAACCCTTTGTGGTAAGTACTACTATCAGTTTTCATATTGTAGAGGGGGAAACCGAGGCACGTAAAGTTTGAATAACTTGTCCAAGACTATGGAGCATGCAAGGGCAGGATTTAATCCCTAGCAATCCGTGGTCAGTGTCTGTCCATGTCTTTCAAGCTGTCCAGCCCCAAAGCTGAAACAGCTGAAACGCTGAACCAGAAAACCGAGGAGGTAGTGCCGGCACAGAGTTCTAAACTTTTGTTCTGACACATCCTCTCTTCCTCAAAGGACCAGGGTCCCCAAGGCTCTTTCCTGCTTCTTGGCCTTCCACCACTGAGCCCAGCCTGGCTGAGTCTGCATTCTGTACATCTGAGCTCTGGGGAAACTTCTCAAGGGCCCCAGGCTGTGGCCCCCTCCTTTGCTCCCTATACTTTGTATGCACTGCTGATGTTAACTGTAATTAAGTGATTCTTGGCTGGGCTCCGTGGCTCACACCTATAATCCAAGAACTTTGGAGGCCAAGGCGGGCGGATCACCTGAGATCGGGAGTTCAAGACCAGCCTGACCAACATGGTGAAATCCTGTCTTTAAAAAAAAAAAAAGAAAGAAAAAGAAAAAGGAAAAAAAAAATTAAGTGATTCTTTGATCAACTATTTGTTTAATGTCTAGCTCCCCTACTTGACTAAAAATGGTAGCAGTTCCAGAATTTCTACACAGGTGGAAGGAGATACTCTGTTTGGGTAGGGGGGGCCTTTGCTTCCATTGCTTAACACTTGATAAGGTTGAGAAATGTCAACTGAACACAGAAATGAATGGGGGTTCTGATGGAGATTGTAGAAAGAAAGCACATGCCATCCTTACCTCTCCATGCCCTCCCTGTGGCATCACCACTGAATGTAAGTCCTATAAGGGCAAAAATTGTGTCTGTCCCTCTTCTCACTGTAACTCTTTTTTTTTTCTTTTTTTTTGTAGAAACAGAGTTTCACATTATCACCCAGGCTGGAGTGCAGTGGCAGATCTCGGCTCACTGCAACCTCCACATTCCTGGTTCAAGCAATTCTACTGCCTCAGCCTCCCAAGAAGCTGGGACTACAGGTGCATACCGCCATGCCCGGCTAATTTCTTTTGAATTTTTTAGTAGAAACGGGGTTGCACCGTGTTGCCCAGGCTAATCTCGAACTCCTGAGCTCAGGCAATCTGCCCACCTCAGCCTCCCAAAGCCCTAGGATTACAGGTGTGAGACACTGAGCCCAGCCCTCTCACTATAACTCTTAACAGCTGTCACTGTGCCTGACACACGGGAAGTGTTACATGTGACACACAAACATAACAATTTTTTGCCAAATAAATAAAATTTTAAAATGGAAACTTGAACTTCTGGTCTGCAAAAGATGGGTGATACAATCAAGATCCAGCTTTTTGAAACAATTTTACACATGAAAACATGTTGCACATAGGACTGGCATACAGTAAGTACTCCAGAAGTGACTGTCATTGAATTGGAATTCCTGCCTCTCCTCAATCCCACTAACTCATCTTCCAGGTCCTAGCAAGGCTAAGAGATTAATAAAAGAGCAAAGCCCAGAACTGAACCTACTCTACTCCCCTGGCCACAATCTGGTAGGAGTGAGGATGTTTTTTTTTTTGGAGTCAGGGGGAAAAGATTGTCTTTAGCACTGGCAAGAATGCAAGGTTGTTGGGACATGCCTCTAGCAGAAAAGTTATACCTGGGGAAGACATTGAGTAGTTTTGGAGTAAACAGAGTCAGATAAAGTAGAAAAACAAATCCAGCACAGGCCTACCGGCCACCCAGTCTTAAAGAATGAACATGATATCTTCACCCTGCAATGGAGCAAATGCTTTGCATTCCCCGACCACCTTTCATTCTGTCCCTTCGTCCCCTAAACTGTGGCCCCAGGGCTGCTGGAGAGGTTTAAGACACAAATCAGAATGTGTTGGACCTTGCTTAAAATCCTTAATAGGATGACATCTGAATTCCTCACCAGGGTCACTTCAAACTCGCTCATAAAGCTGAGGCCACAGAGGCTTTCTGTCAGTGCCTCCAATATGCCAGGCTTTTCCCACAGGGCCTCCACCCATGCTCCCTCTGCCTGAAATGTCTCTCCAGTCCTCCCGAAGATTGACTTCTCAGTCTTCAGGTCTCAACTCACAACTAGAAGCCGCCCTTTCAGAGACATTCCCTGATGACCAAGTCAGAATCAGCTTCTTCCACCATCCCCCGCCTCCTCCCCAAGAAAGATACCCCAGAGAAATCTCATTTCCCTTCTAGCACTTACAACTTTGCATTGCAGTCTGTCTTTTCAAAAGACTGTGAGCTTCACAAGGGCAGGAAGGGCTGTATGTCCCTCACCACTGAATCTCTGCAGTCAGGGCAGACCCCACTACAGAATCTATCAATGAATAAGTGAATGAATGAATGAATGAATGAATGAATGAATTTTTCATAACTGCTACTCCAGACCATTCCTCAGCTGAGGTTTGAAGCACAACCAGAACGTGGCCTCCAGAGCCCTCCTATACACTCTGAATCACGCTGTACTTAAGCATCAGAGGCCCCTCCCAGCTCAAGACTGGGAGCTCTTTCTCCACACCATAGGCTGGGGTCTCCTCACCTCCTCTTTCAGGGAAGCTGAGAAAGACTATGAAATGGAATCCTGTCTGTCTCTTGGACAGTTCTCTAACAGAAAACAGGACAGCAATCCCTCTCCTCGCGTTTCCTCCAATCCTCCTTTTCTGCCATAGATTTAATATTTATTTATTCCCATCCTTCTAATTGTTTCAGCAAGGGCCATAGGTGAGCACCAGCTGGAAAATTACTGCTTCAACTTTCATTGTTTAAAATGCTTAAATGACATGCAAGAAACAGGTTTTTAGGTCTGTAATGCTGAGAAGGGTTGGTAGCAAAGTAGAGCCAGGTTGCAAAGACCTAGAAAATCAGTGCTACAATTTACCAGCTCTTCCATACACCCGATGCAGGACCCCTGGCCTCAGTTTCTACAGCTGACAAATGGAGAGGGCGATATTGAACTTCATCACCCCTAAAAGGAAGTCTGGACAGCTGTACCCATTGTCCTGGGCAAGGGTTCTGGTGGTCTTAGAGGAAGGTCTCGCCACTGAAAGGAAGGCCGAGGTTCCCTAGGGAGAGTCTGCTGTGCCCTCAGGAGCTGGGTAAGTACACGGAGAGGTGAGTCCGAATGGTGAGAAGGCATTTTAGACTAGGACTCGGTGACCTTGGGTTTCGGTCCGGGCTGCCCGTCTCGAGAGTCCCAGCCCCAGCCCTAGGCCAGACCTCAGCCCTGGGCTGGGAGCCTTTCACTGGTTCCTCTGACAACAGCCAAGCACAATGCTACAGTGGCGTAGGAAGAAAAAGACTGCCACACAATCTCCCCGTGAGGCCAGAACAGCGGCAAGACAAACCTTGCAGGGGACTCAGGGCCAAGCCCTGGCCCAGACCCTGCTCTTATCCACGCATCAAAGCCACCCCTTGCCCCGGACTTCCCGGACGCTACAGGCTCCTTGGTTCCAGGGAGGAGCAGAGCCAACGGCGAGGGCTCCCCGCCTTCCTGGAGTCAAGCCATTAGGCGGGGGCTTTTCTTTTCACCAGCTTGAGCTGATCCTCACCCCCGCCCCCCAACGCCACCATCATTAACAGCAAAGAAAAGATCCCCAGCCATTTCCATTTCCTCTGCGACTCAAGAGCCCTGCTGTTATTTAATCCTGAGGCCACCCCGGCAGCATCCTCGGCGCGGCCGGCTCCACCCATCCACCTGGCCAGTTCTCGGCCGTTCCCACTTCCCCGGAGGGGAGGCTGGCGAGAGGTCGGGAGACTGGGGAAAGGCGCCTACAACAGCAAAGGGCCATGGGCCTTCGGTGGACCGAGGCTCTTTAGGCCAGCGTCCTGCGAGGGCTGGGAAACCGGCTGGGACAGAGAGAGGACACCTAGCTAGGGCGGCCGAGGGCGGGCAGACGCCCGGGCACTGCGGACATAACACTGGGGCGGCGGGCAGGGGGAAGGCTGGGAGGCGAGGGCCAGGCTTCCTCCGCCTGAGTTGCCAGAATCGCCCCGGGGGGTACTGGAGCCGGAAGAGGCCTGGGCCCGGTCACTGTCTACACCCAAGAAGTGGGGGGAGGGGCTGCCAGCACTCACAAGAGATTCAACCTCAGGAAAAGGCACCAGATTCACTCACCAACCCCCACTCCACCCTTTGATATGGATGGACATTTTCTTAATTTTTGGTAAACGCAGCTTCGAGAGCCCTCCCCCCTGGCGTCACTGGTCTAGAGAAAGAGAAGGCCCGAAGCAGGGGTCCTCCCGTCCCCTCTTTTGACTGCCTGCGGGGGGCAGAGATCCCCAGATCTAGGTGTGTCCTCCCCCACCCTGCTCTCAACCCTGGATCCGGAGGCCGCAGTGCCCCCCGCCCCCCAGCGACACTGACGGTTCCAGCCCAGGCCCGCAGTGGCGTGAAGGTGGCCTTTACCTCCTCTCGCAGGCTGGGGGGGGCGCGCAGCCCGCGCAGCTGGCCCAGCTGCAGCAGTCGCCGCCGCCCTCCATTCATTAAAAAAAAAAAAAAAAGCAACAACAACCTCCACTGGAACCTCCACCCCTCTTTGTAAAAGAACGACGGCTCCTGATAGAGCTAGAGCCAGTCCCAGCAATCACGGGTTAAGATCTTTTCCCGCCCCCCATTCATAAAAAAAGTAGCGCAGCGCATGCGCACTCGGGGTCTCTTGTGCCCACCCATTCATAGAATCTCGAAAGACGCGCGTGCGCACTGGAGCTCCCTTCCCTCCCATTCATAAAAAAGCCATTTTCCCAGGCAGTGGTTGCAAAATCGCCGCGGAGGTAGCGAGCGGAGCTGACAGCGCGGAGCTGGCGCTGTGGAGCGCAGGGAGCCTTGCCGGTTCCTCCGGCCGGCGTCTGCGAGTACAGCGGCGGCTGACCTGCTCCGGCTCCGGGATTTACACAGACGTGGAGCGATGCTTGTGACCCTGCAGCTCCTCAAAGTAAGTCCATGGCCGGTTTTGGGATCTGAAACTGCCCCGTGTGAGCAGAGACGCGGCTGCCCCTTGGGCTGGGGCAAATGGTGCGCTATTTCTAGGCGCGCCTCAGTGTTCCTTCCCTCAGCCTGCGCCTCCTTGAGTCGCTGCGGTGCGCCGCAGCTCCCTGACGCCCTCGGTCCGGCCGGCACGGCGCCGGGGGTGTTCACAGCCTGGCACCGCCGTTTCCGACCCCTGGGCATTGCCAAGCCCGGCTTCCCCGCCCTCTGTGACTCGGGAAGCCCCGTGCGTGTCCCGGGAGTTTGCCTCTGGCCTGGCCTCTTTCCTCCTTCTGCCACCACCCTCCTCGAGCGCTGGAACGGGCGGCTCTGGGCTTGGTCAGGAGCCACCGTTTGGGTCGGGGGGCGCCTTCACTCTGGGCGACTCGCCCACCTCCCAGCTCGGTGCCCACGGTGCCAGCTTTGCCGTGTATCTCTCAGCCCGCCGCAGCGGCCTATGCTCGACGTAGATTTTTCCTTTCTCTTTGGAGCCGTGACGGACTGGATTCCCTCCCCTTCTGCCTCTCCCTCGATGGTCAGCGAGGGGCTGGCTCAGGACTGGGCATTACTGCTCCCTCTCCTTGGCGAGGCGGTTCCTCGCCGTCTGACCTTTGCTCCGCTGCCGCATTTTATGCTGTGCAACTGCCTTGCAGTTGCCTTTTTCTTGCCTGGCCTCCGTAGGGCCTGAGGCTCCTCGGCCACCCTGTACCTCCCTATCCCCGGGCACCGAGTAGTGCCAGGCCCCGGGGACCCCAGGCCGTGCTAGGGCTGTGGTGGGGGCTGGAGGTGCGTTTACATAACGCCAGGCGTGTGGGAGCTGGAGGAAGAGGTTGTGAACGTAGGAGAGATAAGGCTCCTACTTTCCCTCCTTTCTTCTTGGTGGTACCAGGCTTGACATCACAAAGAAGAGAGAAGAATAGAGACGGTACGTTCTGAAAAATTCTGAATCTCTAAGACCCCGGGGACAGTGAGCAGGGTGAGGGCGGGTTTGGCTAGCCAGAACAGCTGGAGCTTGGTTCCATCACTGGGGCCAAGGCTGTGCCCAGTTCCCCTTCCATGCAGACGATCAAAAAGCATTTAGACAGTAGCTGCTCTTGCGCAAGAAGATGGTTTCTCAGTTCTCCTTGACTAGGGGCAGGGGGTTGTGGGCAGAAGAGGCAAGAGAGACGGAAAATGGTTGAATGGCTTGTAGGGCTAAGGGATGGACAAGAGAGGCGAAATGGGCTGGAGGGACTAGATGGTAGGCAGAGGGGCGAGCTGCTGACTGCCTCTTTCACCAGCTGCTGGAGGGGCATCCATATTGCCAGGCCTCGGTGAGGGCAGGAGCCCGCCTTCTGGTGCAGCAAGGCTCTGGGTACCCCCCAGCGTGGTTAGTGCTGGAAAGAAGAGTGTACAGTGGGGTGCCCAAACCTAGTGGCAGCCCCTTCTTTCCTGCCTCCTAATCAGTGGCATGATTCTCTCCAGTTTTGGGAGAGGCCAGACACTCTAGAGGCCAGAGAACTTGGGGAGAGGCGGGAGCAAGCACTTGTCTGTCTCTGTAGCTGACCGAAGCACTAACGTCTCTGACAAGCCTCTCGGGATTCAAAGCTGGAAGGTACAAGGCCCAGAGCAGTTGGGGAACTGTGTATTTATCAATCTCTTAATGAGCTCGGTCTGGCCTGAGGCCCTACCCAATATTGCACTGGTGGATTTCACAATGTTTAGAGATCTCCAGATCTTCACACAAATAGAACAAAAACGTCTCTGAAATTTTCAGCCTTTTTTTTTTTTTTAAAGTGCGGATGTCGGGAGGACTAGGAAAGGTAGGTCTGAGGTTAAAGATTTCTCTTTATCTCTCCCTCTCTGTCTCCCACAAGGGTGGGAAAGAACTAATGAAGATGTCCAGTGTGAAATCACATTTCCTCTTTCCCATTCCCTTGGGAGGGTCCTCACGCACCACCAGGCTCCACACAAATCCTAATGTGGTAAACAGTGCACACACTTACCAACCTAGCCGTGTGGCCAGTACGGGTGTAGGGTGAGGATTTTAGTAGCAGATTTCTGAAATATCAAAGGACAAATATTGGTCACCTATGGTGAGGAGACTTTAAAGGCGTCTGTTGGTTATGAGAGTCACTCCCTTTCGGTGGAGTGTAAATGGCCTCTTGCCCTTGGCCCTCCTGCCCAGCCCCACAACCTTTTCCAGATCACCCTCTGAAATGTCCTCATCTTACTATAAAGCTTTAGTTGGGGCTGGTGGGAAGAGACAGAACACATAGCAGGGCAGAGGCTGTGAACAGGTGGAAATTTGGAGCTTACGGATGTAATTGTTATTTATTTATTTATTTATTTTTTGAGACGGAGTCTTGCTCTGTCACCCAGGCTGGAGTGCAGTGGCGCGATCTTGGCTCACTGCAACTTCCACTCCCCAGGGTCAAACGATTCTCCTGCCTCAGCCTCCCATTCTCTTGCCTCAGCCTCCCGAGTAGATGGAATTACAGGTGTGCACCACCAAGCCCAGCTAATTTTTGTATTTTTAGTAGAGACTGGGTTTCACCATGTTGGCCAGGCTGATCTTGAACTCCTGACCTTGTGATCCTCCCACCTCGGCCTCCCAAAGTGCTGGAGTTACAGGCATAAGCCACCCCGCCTGGACTCGGATGCCTTTTTTTTTTTTGAGACGGGATTTCACCATATTGGTCAGGCTGGTCTCGAACTCCTGACCTCGTGATCCACCCGCCTGAACCTCCCAAAGTGCTAGGATTATAGGCGTGAGCCACCGCGCCCGGCTTCGGGTGCCATTTTTGTCTGTATCCTCCCAGAATTGGAGGAGAGATATAGCTCTTTGGAAATCTGTCCTGCCCAGTTCACACCCATGACACCCCCGACTTTGTAAACCTGTGCCCAGAGGTTTGGCTGATATTCAAGAATAATAAATGAAAGTGGCCTTTCAGTGCAAAATTTGAAAATCAGTGATTTAAAAATTAAGAGAAGAATAAAACCCGTTAATACTTCCAGAAGTGACCTTTGAGCTATGTTGCTCTGGGATTTAATACTTGGGGACCATATGTGGGGATTCCAGTTTCCAGTGCTGAAAGTCTCGAGGTGTGACATCTTCTAACTCCCAGATCTGGGCCCCCACAGCATTCTTCTATCCTTGGGCTATCCCCTTAATTAGGGAGCCCTCCCTCTTAATTCAGAAAAGTCCAGTGTTTCTTGGAGAATCGTAGTGTTCAATTTGGTTGTAAATCCAGAGTGTCGTGTCATCTGGCCTCTACTTAGGTGGCAGTTCCCTTGTGATGACAGCCTGGCTAAGAATTCTCGCCCAGGCCTCTGAATTTGGAGATAAAGTTGAAAGTTTGGGGTTTTGTATGTAGACACAACCGAGTTTTTGAGGAAGGGAAAAATGGCTGGAGCAGAGAAGGTTCTATCTCATGGCCAACCTATGTCTCCCTGAGGGGAGAAAGCAGTGACTCATTAGAATACATTTTTGCTCTTTCAAAAGAGCCAGAGGAAGGTGAATGAACAACATACGAAAAGCTATATTGCTCCTTCCAGACCAAGCCAGGGGCCAGGAGAGAGCAGATGAGTGATTAGGCAGACGTGCTAAACATGGCCTTGGTTTCCCCATCTGTATAGTAGAGAAAATAAACTCCTCCCAAGGGACCAGGGGCCAGGAGAGCTGCCAGTGAGCAGCCAGGATGAGGGCCAGGTTCACTGTGATTCCTGGGCTCCTAGGAGGAGGGCCTAGTTTTAACGGTGCCCCTTCTTGCACAGGAGGTGTGGGGTGTTGCATGATGTAAGAGGCGGGGTATTCTTGGCTCTCAGGGGTTTGGGGCCACCCTGCAGATCCGGACAGCTGACAAGGCTGGGGAATGTATCCGGGACATGTGGCTGGGCTTAAGAGGCTCCACAGTTCAGCTGTGATCACGATTGTTCTTTCCAAGGACAGGCCCCAGTCAGTGAAGGAAGCAAGGGCACAGGGGAGGGAGCACAGATGTGCTGGATCTAGCAGAGGAGGGAAGGGGCCCTTTGGGGCAGGTGGCCACTTGCAGAAGAGTGGTTTCCCTTGTCACTGGTCTTTCTTTTTCTTGTTAGGGGAAGGGAAAGTCATTTCCTGCTCCTGTCCCAGGAGTAAGCTAAAATCTATTATTGTAAGTTCATTTCTTGGTGGAAGGTAAGGAGACAAATAATAAGATCTTAGTGTCTGTGGGAGGAAGCCCTGCCCTGGGGGGTCTAAGGTTCTGGTCCTACCCAGATCTTGACTTGGCCAGTAGTTCCCAAACCATGCCAGTGGTTAACAGGTTCCTTCTGACTCCTTCTTTACTGACTCTTGGCTTCTAATTCTTCTTTCTGAGAATCTGAGCAGACAATTAAGGGGGTAATACAGTGAAGCAGAAATTTGAAGCTGATTAAATAGCCCAAAGCTGAAGTCCAGCAAGATTCCCACCCTTCCTGTGCTGCAGCTTTGGAGCTCAGCTGATTGGTTGTGAAAGAGGGAAGAGAAGAAGAGGGATGGGAACCGATAACTGGTGATGGGATGCAGTGATGAAAAGCAACTGTTTTCTTTTAGGGTCTCTAACAGATTATGGCCAGAGGTGAACTTCTTAGTGCTGGTGCTGAGGGTAGGGAGGTGGGGAAAGGAAGAAGGATTTGCAGACAAATCCAGCTGCCCAAATGCTCTATTCTCCCATTTGGGCCATTCTCAGCAGATTGTCTTTCTTCCTGGGGTATAGGGAGGGGCAAGTCCTTTGCCTCCCTCAGCATCCCTCCCCTTCTTTTTAAAGTCCTTTTAAAGCAATAAGTCATCATTTAGTTGTAGCTTAATTAGCTAAGCGGGGATATTGTCACAAAGAACCAAGCAATAGTGGTGGGCAGGCTCTCTGGCAGCCTATAGACCTTTCTTCTGAGTTTTTAAAGGGTTAAACAACCTTCACTAAAAGAACCTGCTGAGACTGAATGGGGCAGTGCTCAAGCTACCCATTCATTCACAGCCTCTTGCCAGTTTGTCATTAGCTGACCTGTAGCTTGCAAAGTACAACTGTCAGGTTTTCCCAACATTTCTCAACTCACCTCCTCCCTAGGGTAAGTCTAGAGGAGGGTGAGAGTGGGTGGGATTAGGCATCTTGCTCAGTTGCGTGGACATTTAACATGCCTCTTGACTCTTCAGCCAGCCTGTATTGAGTGGTCTGCAGCCTGATGCTCAGCCCCTCCCCACAGGTACAAATGCAGTGAGTGTCAGACTGGCTGGCTCTGGGCTCCCAGACTCGCCAAGCAGCAAATACAGGGTTGTGTGCTCTGGAGTTTTTGATATTTGGCTGATTCCGTATCCTAGGACTCTCTGTGCCCTGGCTCCCTCCCTTCCTCACAGACCTGGGCCAGGGAACCCCATCGATGTAGGTGGAGAGGAATAAGAGATTCCTTTCCATCTCAAGTCCCCATTACCTTTTGGGGACTGCTTTGTAATAAACTCCTACAAGTGAGATTCACTCAACTATAAGAAAACTAAAAATGAAATCACTTTTAAAACAGGGTGATGGCACAGAACACTGAATTGGGAGTGAAGGGAACTTGAACTCTGAGCCTTAAATGAGAGAGATTATAAATCCCCGCAGCCTTCACTCTCCACACTGACAATTCCCCTACGTGGGGTTCAGGCCGCCGTTGTAAGCCCTATCTGGCTTTCCTTTCCTGTTGGTTGCATTGCAGAGCCCCAGGATGTTCTGATGATGATCCGTGAGGGCTGGAGGAGTCCATAGTTGTGAAAGTGATGGCACTTTCATGCCTTTCTGTGAATTCCCAGAGGTTATGGAGGGCTTTTGCAAGTCATTGTAAATCAGGGCTGAATGGTTAGTATTTCAGCCTCTGAAGCCTCTGCTGTCTTGGTTCAAATCCTGCCCTGATCACTTGCCAGCTCTATGACCCTTTGTGCTTCCATCTCTTCCTCTGTAAAATGGGTACTGTCTTGGAAGTATGGTGAGGATTAAATGAGAAAATAAAATCACTGAGGGCTTAGCATGGAGCCTGGTACCAAGAAATGTTTCGTAAATATTAGCCACTTCTGTAATTATTATTTATTGTTATTAGAAGGTTGAGTGGAGGTAAAAGTCCCTTCCCTCCTGCCAATTTGTAAGAGTACCACCTAAACTTGATAGAGGTCTTCCTTGGCTAAGTGGAGTGCTGGCTTTGTTTCTCTGTCCAATGTCTTCCAAATTGGCCATCAGTCTCTTACAAACTGCCTAAATGAGGCAAAGCCTCCTCTCTCCTATTTATATTATAAAGCTCTTCCTTCCTTGCAGGGGAAGCAGAGAGCACATATTAAACTGCACTTAAGATTGTCAGCATCGCTCAGAGTAGAGGGTGGGTGTTTCTCAGTGAAGAGATTGATCTTCCAGATCAACTTAGAGTTGGTTTTTTTCTTTTTCTTTTTCTTTTCTTTTTTAAATTTGAGATGGATTTCACTCTTGTTGCCCAGGCTGGAGTGCAGTGGCGTGATCTCAGCTCACTGCAACCTCCACCTCCTGGGTTCAAGCGATTCTCCTGCCTCAACCTCCCGAGTAGCTGGGATTACAAGTGCCTGCCACCATGACCGGCTACTTTTTGTATTTTTAGTAGAGAAAGGGTTTCACCATGTTGGCCAGGCTGGTCTTGAACTCTTGACCTCAGGTGATCCACCCACCTCGGCCTCCCAAAGTGCTGGGAATTATAGGCGTGAGCCACCGTGCCTAGCTGGTTTTTCTTTTTCTTTGTCTCTCTCTTTCCCGGTTTTTCTTTTTCTTTCTTTTCTTTCCTTCTTTCTCCTTTCCTCCTTCCCTCCCTTGAGACGCAGTCTTGCTCTGTCGCCCAGGCTGGAGTGCAGTGGTGCGATTTTGGCTCACTGCAACCTCTGCCTCCTGGGTTCAAGCAGCTCTCCTGCCTCAGCCTCCCAAGTGGCAGGCATTACAGGCACCTGCCACCATGCCCAGCTAATTTTTGTATTTTTAGTAGAGATGGGGTTTTATCCTGTTGGTCAGGCTGGTCTCAAACTCCTGACCTCCAAAATGTTGGGATTACTAGCGCCTGGACTTCTTTCTCTCTCTCTTTTTTTTTTTTTTTTGGAGATATCATTTGGCTGTGCTGAGGGGTTATTCAATAGGCAGCTCAGAAAATTGTATTTCTTTGTCAGACAAACAAATTCAGCAGAGACTCTTAGAGGATCCTCCTGTGGAGGGTCCTTGCTGGTATGGGGTGAAGCCAGCAGTGGAACTCTGATTTGGTTTTTACTGAGCTGGTGGTCAAAAGGAATCCTACTACATCAGGGTTATGATAGGAAAAATACATTTTAGAATATGCCCAGTGGAGCCATCAGATGTTGCTTCGTCCTCAGAGAGCCTCAGAGAGCCGAGTCATCGTGGGCCAAGCTCCCATCCCCATGTCTGGCCTCAGCTGCAGGCCCAGGTGTTGACAGCTGCCTCTGGAGGGTTATGGGAGCTTGTAAATGCCAACATCCCCATTGCCTGTGGCTGCTCCCATCCTGGCTTCCTGATGGGACTTTTCCAGGAATTGGGGAATCTGCCTTCTGATTCCAAGGCCCATTAAATGAGCATTGCCTATTTCTTTTTCTTTATCTATAGGAAGTGTGGCTGTTTTTAAAGAATCTCACAAATAAAAAAAAAAGAGTGAATCTGCTTAAGAGAAGGGAGTATTTTACTTTCTTTCACAGCACAGTTAGACCCAATCCTGATCCTGAGAGACAAAACCCAACTATATGGGGCAATAGAAGCTTCAAACTGTCGCCTACATTGTATTGGCAGGACCCTGAATATTCCTGACAGGGGTTTTTGGAACAAGGGAATCATGTCGTCACTGTCCAGGGATGAGGGTTCTGGCTAGTGCTGGAGAATCTTATCCATGGCATTTTTCATTCTTAGGCCAAGTCACAGCTTTTCCTCCAGGCAAAGTCCTCAGTGCTGGACCTCGGGCTCCTTACCCTGGCCTCTTGCCCAAACGCACTTACTCTAAAAGCAAGGCCTTGGAACCCCTATTGAGAATAAGTGGGCAGCCTGAGGTAGCATTCCCTGGAGTTCCCACCCTGTCATCAGCCTGATCCTTGGAAAAACTCCTCTCCATAGATAGCTTACTTGCATTCCCTCTGTCCAGCCCTGACCACAGGATCTCCATGGGAGACTGCTTTGGGAAGTGGCTGATCTTTGGTGGCAGACCTGCCAGACACCTAAGGCAAACTCTGCCACGAGGAAGTCTCCCATTCCAAGGTGATGCTCTGGTTTCATCTGAAGAGTACACGGGGGCAGGCACTGCCACTAGGTAGACTTACTGCAAGGCAGGAGAAACAAAGTGTGTAAAGAAATACCAGCATCTTTTTAAGTAGGCAGGGCCATGGGAGCAAAGCGAAGTTGATGCCCTGTGTGAATGGGAAATATCAGTTGACTGAGCATTGAAATTTGCAGAAAAGACTGGATGCTTTTTGCATTTAGCAGGGTAAGTTACACACACACTGGAGCCCCGTGGATAGCCCCCTTTTAATCTCCTTCATAAACTTTTATCTAGCGCTAGCTCTTTATTTTAGACAGGTTCTAGATAAACCTAACAGCAGAGGGTGCAGGATCAGCTCTCCTCATTAGAACACCATTAGCATCTTGATGCAAATTTTGGTAAATGCAAGCGTTTACTAAAACCCCACCCCATAATATATTAATCCAATGGCCTTTTTCTGGTTTTGTTTTAAAGACTTATCTTTCTCTTCTGTCCTCCCTCCCTATTCCCTGGGGTTCTTAAGGTTGGGGTAGAATCTTCCCAGAGTGTAATCTTTCCCTTGGATTCCAAATTGTGTCCCCTTGAGCAGAGGTCTTGGCCTTCTGCTGCTATTTCTTTAAATTGATCTCCAGCAGAATTCCAAATGTAAAGGTCAGTAGGCAAGGAAATGGCACTTCTAATAGAAAACAATGTGCACTTTCTAAATTTGAACCAAGCCATTTCCGCTCTTTGATTTAAGTGACTTCCTGGGGTTCCGTGTCAGGCGCTGCAGTTGAATCTCTGGCTGGATTCCAACTTAAAATTGCACTCTCTCGGTGAAATTAGAAACTGATCCAGGGTTGGCTTAGCTATTCTAGTAAATAGCATTTAGGCTGAATGTTCAGCTCAGCACTTGAAAATGGGTGATGTGAGTGCCCCTCCAGAGGATTTCCCATCCAAGTTGTCAGAAGCTCACATACCTAGGGATTATTAGCCACTGCAGGTTGCTGCTCTTAAGAAGTGGTAGTAATAAGTTAATATCCTGCATGTGCAGGCATTAGATACTGTCCTTCCTTCTCTTGTGAATATCTGGAAAATGGGCTTGTTTATCCAGCTGATAAACTCCATGAGAGCATCCAGAGCTGTGTGTTGAGTTCACCACATTGTCCCCAGTGCCTGGCACAATGCTTGGCATGCAGAGCTTATAAGTGTTCAGGAGATCTAAACTTATTTCCTAGGACAGTGATAACTTGTTGCTGCATGCCAGGTAATATGCTAGGTAATAGATAATGCATTGTCTCATTTCATCCTCACGAGAGCCCATTTTACAGATGACAAAATCCAAACCTAAGGCATAGAGATGAAAGAACCTCATTCATAGCAATATCACTAGGCAAAAGGGAGAATCAAATTTGAGTCTGGTTCCAGATATCCTGTGTTTACGTCCACTGAGCTGTGTATCTTAAATAAGGAGCACGTTTCACAGTGACTAAGAGAATGAACTCAGGCTGCCCAGGTTTGAGTCTTGCTATTGATAGTTTTCGATAGCTTTGTGTGACTTTGGACAAATTAATTTGAACATGTCTTTTCTGTAAATAGCAAAGGGATAAAAGTAGTTAGGTTTTAGGATTATCATGAAGTCAGTGACTTAATGTATATGGTGCTTAGGTGAGTACCTCCATCTTAAGTGCTCAGTAAGTGTTATTTCCACCACTGACTTCTTGTCATTATTAACCATCTAAGCTTGGGGAGTCACTGGAAAGTCCACAGAGGGAATTCAGTTTGGCGGCTCCCATGGACCTGATGGGGGGTGAGGTACTGGCAGGCCACATACTGATACCTGGAATCCATTCTCTCTTCCTTTTCCCCACCCCACCCCCAGGGCCCCTAGAAGCCTGTTTCTCCATACAGTCCAGGACCTCCAGCCCCATGGAGCCCCCGATCCCACAGAGCGCCCCCTTGACTCCCAGCTCAGTCATGGTCCAGCCCCTTCTTGACAGCCGGATGTCCCACAGCCGGCTCCAGCACCCACTCACCATCCTACCCATTGACCAGATGAAGACCAGCCATGTGGAGAACGACTACATAGACAACCCTGGCCTGGCCCCCACCACCGGCCCAAAGCGATCCCGGGGCGGGGCCCCAGAGCTGGCCCCGACGCCCGCCCGCTGTGACCAGGACGTCACCCACCACTGGATCTCCTTCAGCGGGCGCCCCAGCTCTGTGAGCAGCAGCAGCAGCACATCCTCTGACCAGCGGCTCTTAGACCACATGGCACCACCACCTGTGGCCGACCAGGCCTCGCCAAGGGCTGTGCGCATCCAGCCCAAGGTAGTCCACTGCAAGCCGCTGGATATCAAGGGTCCCGCGGTCCCACCCGAGCTGGACAAGCACTTCTTGCTGTGCGAGGCCTGTGGGAAGTGTAAGTGCAAGGAGTGTGCATCGCCCCGGACGTTGCCCTCCTGCTGGGTCTGCAACCAGGAGTGTCTGTGCTCAGCCCAGACCCTGGTCAACTACGGCACGTGCATGTGTCTGGTGCAGGGCATCTTCTACCACTGCACGAACGAGGACGATGAGGGCTCCTGTGCTGACCACCCCTGCTCCTGCTCCCGCTCCAACTGCTGCGCCCGCTGGTCCTTCATGGGTGCTCTCTCCGTGGTGCTGCCCTGCCTGCTCTGCTACCTGCCTGCCACCGGCTGCGTGAAGCTGGCCCAGCGCGGCTACGACCGTCTGCGCCGCCCTGGTTGCCGCTGCAAGCACACGAACAGCGTCATCTGCAAAGCAGCCAGCGGGGATGCCAAGACCAGCAGGCCTGACAAGCCTTTCTGACGGTTTGTGTCGAAGCCCCAGTGCTCCGCCTGGAAACCTGGTTCTCTTCTGACATCTGAGAAGACTGCAGCAAGCTCAGAGGTTTTAGCCTCCTCAGGCTGACCTTGCTAGTCTACCCACTCCCCACTCCCAGCTTCGGAAGATACAGAGACCACCACCACCTACCCTGTCTTCCCCAAGACGATGAAGAAGCACTTTGGGGCTTTTTTTCATGGTCCTGGAACTTTGTGTCAAACAGACAATGCAGGGGCAGGGTGTGGTTTGCGGGGGAGGGGCGGGGGGGGGATTTTTCTTTTTCAGAAGACGGAACACAGATGTGGACACATATCCGGAAGCTGCAGCTGCTTGAATGCCTTCCCAGCCCCTCCTTCTCCGTCTCTTCCTCCCTCCCTCTCTTTCCCTCTTCCTCTTTTCCATTGTCTTTGGCTCTCACAGGAGCTGGCTACCTGGGAGGAATTGTTAACTGAGTACCAGGGTACCTTTAAAGAAGACCCTGGAGTCTTCTATACCTTCTTCTCCTCCCCCACCTCACTGCACCCCACTTTGTCCCTGATGTCTTGGGGAAGGTATAGAACACCCTAGCAGTTCCTATTGTATATACTTGGGAGCCCACTGAGAACAGAGGACGGCCAGTGAGTCCAAGCCTCGTTCTTCTGCCTCCCCGGAGCCACGGGACGGATTTAGGAGCCACTGCTCAGTGCACTTCTCCCTTCCAACTGCATCAACTAACTCTTGGGGGTGTTCCGCTCACCACACCGTCCTTCGGTCCTTACCGAGTCACAGACTCGCCCGCCCACTACGTGTCCTGGGTTCTCTCTACTCGTATCCCTTCCAGAAACTTTTTATGGGTAGAGGAAGCCAGGGCGGCAAATGCGAGACCAAATACCATTTTGCCAATGAGTCTGAGGCTGTGGTCTCTGGATCCAGTCATTGTGTTTTTATAGAATAATTAAACCAGATGCTAACGGTGTTTTAAAAAATAATAATAAAACAACTTGCTTCCTTTTGGGCCACCCCCAGGAAGGGCTGATTTCAAAATCTGGGGGTGAGCAAGCTCAAGGAACAATTTCCCTCCCCACCAAGAAGAGGATTTTAACAGCAAAGAAGAGAGGCAGCACCTCCCATTGGCAGAATGGCCGCTGAGCCCGGCTGGGTTTGGGTTTCTTCTCTTCTGATTCTGCTGCTCACTGTCATAGCCTTTTGTGTATAGTGATGTGTCTGTATCTTTCCTGTAAATAGAGAGATGATGAAAAGAGTCTATTTTAGTGTTAGGAAGCCCCAGCAGGGGAGTCGGAAGAGCTTGGAAGAGCTCGAGAGGGGGAAGGGGAAAGGTTTTTCCTGGGGCCACTGGGTTTGAGCCCTGCTTTTGTGCACAGCCACACCGCCCTCTCCCGACAGCCCTCAAAGACTGTAGCAACTCTTTCTCTCAAGGTGCTAAAGGACTCAGAAGGTGCAGCACGTCCAGTGGGTAGGTACTTGTTGCATGCAAAAGCTGTAGTGTATCTGGTCCTTCCTCCCCAGCTGTTGTGTGGGGTTTTTGCTTTGTGTGGTATTTCGTTTTCCCCTCTAATGAGAGGCCATGGCCTGAGTCAGAAGAGCTACCCGCTGCCCCAGGTGAAACTGGAAGCGCATGAGGCAGAGCGTCCGCAGCATTTCCAGTTTGTTCTGTAGGAACAGAGGTACCTCCGGGAAGGAGGCCGCGAGGTAGGTAGCTGTGATAGGCATGCACCTAATGCTTCTCAAGGACTTGTTTTTCCTTCTTGAAGACTAGTAGTAACATCTTATGATTTAGAGTAAGTTAATTGTAACCTTAGGTATTTATTGACTGGAGGAAGGGAGGGTCATATTATTCAGCTTTATTTATGTAGCATTTGCTAGCTTGTAAAAGGCGAATGTGAAATATTGCATCTGTGTTTTCCAAGGCTGATTCATGTAGCTATCCTTGCCACACGTTGTGACGGATGTATGGATGTTCTTGAACATTTCAGAGGGAGTAGTGGGGAAAAAAACACACTTTCAGGCAACCACTTATATGAATTGAATGTATCAGAAGTGTACTGAAGGGACTGGAGATGTTTCCCTCAGGTGACGTGGCCCCAAAATCGATAGCACACATGTGCACACTTTCTGTGAGGCCTCAGAACTTTCCCAAGGGCCCCTCCCTCAAATTGTCTCCATGGGAAACTTGACCCAGTGGCAAGTTGCACTTTGGTGATCTTGATGGTCTACACACCCATTCTGTGGAGAGTCGATTTACATAAGCTGTGTATATACACACACACACACACACACACACACCCCTACTCCACACTATCTACCGACAGAGACCCTATTTCCTGGCAAACGGCCTCCTGAACCCTGACTTTTTGTGTACATACTTGTAAACACGGATTTTTCTGGGTTTTGGTTTGCTTTTTCCTTTTCTCCCCCTGCCCCTGTTCTAGCTTGTTCTTCTTGGTTTGCTTTCAGCCTGCTTGATGGATGTCTGCAGAGTGCTCTCTGAGAGTCCACCTCGGTGCCCCATGTGCTCTGTGGTCATGGGAAGGAGCGAAGGAACCATCCTTGGTTCTCCCAGCTTGGTTGTGTTGCAGTCCCTCAATATTGTTTTTCTCAGCTTCTTGGCAAAAATTTAAACACACACACAAAAGAATAAAGCTGGCTTGCCTGTGGACCCTCCCCAGCTCGGGCCAGTCAAGGGCCACTGAGGGACCCAGCACTCAGAAACAACACATGTGTGTAGCTGCTTCTGGCTGAGTGTATTTCATGACACCAATGGCCTGTTGGCTGGACGATGCCTCCGCTTGACCTTTATTGAAAAGTACCGACTGGTTCTCACCCCTGGTAAACCTGGGGTGGGTGGGGGTTCTGCCTTAACTCAAGGGGCAGCTGGGATCCAGGACCCTTCTTCTAGGGGACCTTGGCTGCCCGTGTCTATGAAGGACAGCGCTCCAGCGAGCACCCTGGGAACTTTGCTTGGGTAGCAAAGCCCTCCCAGATAAAAAGGTGGGCACAGCTAAGGCTTTCCCGAGCAGGAAGGAGTGAAGACTAATCCCTTCCTTTGGTACGCACTCCCTCACCGCTGAGATGGAAGACCTTGTAGGACATGGCTGCTGCTTTCAGCCTCGTGGAGTCTGTCAATCGCCATCATACCTCTGGTGAGGCCCGGCTAGATTATGATCTGTCCGAGATGGCACACGTGGAAAGTGATCTGCACCAGAATCCGGATGACTGTCAGCTTGAATCGTCCCGTTCTCCTTCCCTGCTGTCCCAGGAAGTGTCTGGCAGGCGTGTGCAGCGCAGCTCTACACTGTACAATTCACTGGGGCATCCCGCGAGCCTCACCAGCCTTCTGGTTCATGCCTTTGACAAGCATTTTCATGCCCTCTCTGCTTACTGTGACAGTCGATGACGAATCTTGCGTTGCTGTTTTCTGCTCTGGGTAACTGCGTGCGGTGTCTTGCCTTGCTTTCTCTTCTCACTGTCCCACAGCTTGGTTTCACGTTACAAACAGAAAAGCTGTTCGAGGCTCCCACCCCGCCACATCCTGACTTAATTTCCCCCTTCACCGTAGCCCACCTTCGCCCCACCACAAAGTTACCACAGAAGGTTTTCTTTGTATAGAATATTTATTTTGAAGCTCTATTTTAATAGTATTTATTTTAGAAAGTCTACTATTGTAAGAGTTCTTCTGTTTGTGAAGAAAAAAAGTTAAAAACTGAATGTACTGATTTAGAAAATATATATAAATATATATTGTTAAATATACATGGGACTACCGTTTCTGGTGTTTTTGTGTGTTCACTTCCCTGACCTCTTCGCTCAGCAAGGCCTCAGGTTTGTTTGAGAATAAGCAATGGATGGAAGGAGTTAGCAAAGAAGAGAAGATAGGGCTTCCCAGGCTGGGGAGTCCCTTCTTCCCTATCTAGGATGACCATAGAACCATTAGAACCATCAGAGAAAAGCTGCTGTTCCCTATGAAGCCGAATGCTGCCAGGAGCTGCTAAAGCCTTCTTCCTAGGAGGCAAGCTGTCCCCTAAACAAGTGTGTGTGCCGCTGATGGACAGCAAAGCTCCTAAACTGGGAAGAGGTAGGGGTCATCTGACCTGTCCCTCTCCCTTTATGTCCTGATTGCCCCCAAAACAGGTTTTCACACACATAAACACATACATGCTTCCAGGAACCAAATAGAAAAGTCCTTGGTCATTTCCTTATTTTATGGGATTGGCGGATATTGCACAGAAGTAGTCCCTTTGGCCTTGGAAGCCTTCCATCCAGTTGATGACCACCTAATGCACCTTCTGTTTTCTTGGTTTGGTTTGTTTTGAGACAGAGTCTTTCTCTCTCACCCAGGCTAGAGTGCAGTGGTGTGATCTCGGCTCACTGCAATCTAATGGGTTCAAGCAATTCTCATGTTTTAGCCTACCGAGTAGCTGGGATTATAGGCATGCGCCACCATGTCCTGCTAATTTTCTGTATTTTTAGTAGAGACAGGGTTTCACCATGTTGGCCAGACTGGGCTCAAACTCCTAAGCTCAAGTGATCTGTCTGCCTCTGCCTCCCAAAGTACTGGGATTACAGGTGTGAGACACCGAGCCCAACCAGCACCTTCCTTCTGATTCCCTTATGCCATCCCCCGACCAGTGCACTCAGACTTACTAGAGATCCAGCTACCTCTCAATTTACATAGCTATGTAAACTTTTTGATGACCTTTTATTTATATGCCAATCATGATGAAAGTTGGACTTTATTTTGAACGTGTGAACACATGCCTCTTGTTTTCTAGAAATTAATAGAGATTTTTTTTTCTATTACCAATAAGTGGGGGGAGATGACCAAAGGTGAGGGATAGGGGAAGAAAGGAGAGTGGTGGAGACAGATCAGGGACTGTGGTGACCACTTATGGCCTCTCAGGACTCTCTGTGAAATCCAAACCTTGAGTTCCTCTTGCAGACATCCAAATGCGTGCCAGGATCCCCAGGCACTGCCCAAGAAGGCACAAAGGATGTTCTTCAACATGGGCTTGTGTGCTCTAGAACTTTCAGAATAAAGATAGGCGCTGACCTCTCTCTCTGTGGCCAGACCATGTGGCCTGTCCCATTCCTGCAGTGTGGACCAAGGTTAATGTTCCAAGTCCTGCTTCACTGACAAGGTAAGTCACTGGCACTTAGAGATAACAGTCTTTTAAATTGGCTCAGTCCCAGTTTGTGTATACTACACTTTGATTCAGTCTTGGGTTTGCTTATGGGTGGGCACATGGGGCAGGCCTGCCCCTGGTTCTACTTTAACAATTTCTAGTGCTTGGAGATTAAAAACAATGACAAGGTCTGGGCGAGGTGGCTTATGTCTGTAATCCCAGCACTTTGGTAGGCCAAAGCAGGTGGATTATGAGGTCAGGAGTTCAAGACCAGCTTGACCAATATGGTGAAACCCCCATCTCTACCAAAAGTACAAAAAGAAAATTAGCTAGGTGTGGTGGCGCATGCCTGTAATCCCAGCTACCTGGGAGGCTGGGGCAGGAGAATCACTTGAACTCGGGAGGTGGAGGTTGCAATGAGCTGATGTACCATTGCACTCCAGCCTGGGCCACAGAGCGAGACGACTCCTCAAGAAAAAACAAAATGAAACAAACAAAAAACAATGACAAAAACCTACACAAGGGTTTGCGTGCTGAACGTCTCAGCCACCCCAATGCTCTTAGAGAAACAGGAGCCAAGCAGTACCCAGAGAAAAAGTTCCACATGCGCCCCTCTTGTCTATCCCTCTGGCCTTGTGCTTTTGGTTCCAGTAATATATACAATGGCTTTGGGGTAATAATAATGGCCAGCATTTATTGAATGGCTTCTTTTCTCCGGGTACGGACCATGCATGGCAGATGTTATTCTTTCCCTCTTAGAGATGCAGATACTGAGGCTCAGAGAATTGTCCCACACTCAGTATGTGATGGAGGGGTAGAGGGTAAAAACAGATCAACTGAAGGATGTAGCATTTGGAGAAGAAGGAAGAAACCCAGAATGGAGTAGATCAAAGGCTCCCCAGTGACTGAATTTAAAATTAAGGAGAAAGCAGAACTCAGCCCTCTCTACACCCATAACCACACAGCTCCTATGAAGGAACCAAGCTTGATGCTCATCCCAACAAAAAGGAATGATCTGGAGATGGTGGGGCTGCGGGGGGCGGGGAGGCAGCGAGAACCCCCAGACAGCCTCATCATCTGGCCAGGAGTCCCCTGCTCCCTCCTACAGTCCTCCAGACAGCCTTTCCCACTTGCTGAACCTGCAACTTGAAGTGAGCTCCACTTTCCAAAGTATCTTTGTAAACCAATCAAACACAAACCCAGGCGGCCAGCTCCATGCTGGAGGTGTGTGCCAGATGAAAGCCAAGAGGACATTTTTAAGCGCCTTAAGTTTATTCATCGGAACTTTAATAAAACAATATGTCCATGGCCTAGGGCAGGTATAATTTTCATAATTTATGGGTCTGTGAGACAGGAAGAGAGCTTGGAGTTTTATTGTGTTTTGCACGATAAATGGCATTCCAATTGTCTACATGATGTTCTTTAAGGACTCTTGTCTGGCAGGAACACAGGCCTTCTGGAGCCCACCTGGGCCTCGAGGCCTGAGGCAAGGGATAATTATGAATACATCTGTATGTGTTAAGCAGGAGATGATTGAAAAACTCCCTCTGTTCCTTCTGTCATTAGAAGACACTTCCTATGCTGACACCTATATTAACATTTAACTGTTGCAAGGGTTGGAACCCTTCCTGTTCCCTTCCTCTCCCACCTTCTCCTCTTGGGCCTGCCCTTTTCTTTCCTATAACTGAAGAGACTCAGGTAAATTTCTCTTGATTGGCTTCTCTCCCACTGGGCATGGTGGAGGGGGTACTTGGGACTCTGAACCAAAAAGAAAAAACAAAACAAAACAAAAAATACCACAATCCACAGACAAGACAATGGATGTCCAGGTAATGTGGTTTTTTGGTGTTTGTTTTTTCTTTTTTTTGGTTTTGAGACAGGATCTCACTCTGTTATCCAGGCTGGACTGCAGTGGCATGATCTTAGCTCACTGCAGCCTTGACCTCCTGGACTCGGGATCCTCTCATCTCAGCCTCCTGAGTAGTTGGGACTACAGGCATGTGCCACCACACCGAGCTAATTTTTTTTTTTTTTTCTTCCTCAGAGACAGGGATCTCATTATATTGCCCAGGCTGGTCTCGAACCGCTGGTCTCAAACTCCTGACCTCAAGCAGTCCTCCCATCTTGGCCTCTCAGAGTATTAGGATTATAGCTGTGAGACACTGTTCCCCACCTGGGTGATGTTCTACTTGGAATTAGCAGTTGGAATGCTTGCAGACTGATTGCTTCTATAACATTAAGCCCTCAGGTAACAGTGGCCAAGTGGCCTTATAAAATACTAATTACAGTAATTATCACTTCTGAGCACAGATGCATTATCATGTACAATTTTTTTTTTTGAGACGGAATCTCATTCTGTTGCTCAGGCTGGACAGCAGTGGGTGGCATGATCTCAGCTCACTGCAACCTCTGCCTCCCAGACTCAATTCTTCTGTCTCAGCCTCCTGAGCAGTTGGGATTACAGGCATGAGCCGCCACTCTGACCATCATTTACAGTCTTGAAACTAGTCAAATTAGGTTGATATAATCAGCCCCATTGCATAGGACAGATAAAGTCACTTGCCCAAGGCCACACAGCTGATAAGTGGTTGACCTGAAATTTTAACCCTGTGGATATGCCTCCAGAGTCAGTGCACTGCACGCTAAGGCCCAGCTCTTTCAGACCAATCCAATTTGCACCTGCCCTGGGATGCTTTCCTATGTCCCCAGAAAGAGGCTTCCTTCCCACTTGTGCTTCTGTAGAAGTTGACAGAACATTTAGTTTGTTTCAACAAATGACACATAGACTGTAATCAAGGTGGGACTAGAACCCGGGAACCACAACCCTGTTCTCAAACTGATCTCAGGAAGGATCCTCTATTACCACACAACATGGCTGTCAACCTCCTGACACTGCTTTTGGCCAGCTTTCCTGATTTCCTCTACAATGGGAAGAATAATTTGGGCTGTGATGGCCAGAGATTGTTTGGGGAAGGGGTAATAATCTTATAGAGGAGAGAAGGGACTATAAATTGCTTCGGATAATTCAAAAAGTCAGGGTCGGGTTGGACATGGTGGCTCACACTTGTAATCTCAGCACTTTGGGAGGCTGAGGTGGGCAGATCACTTGAGGTCAGGAGTTCGAGACTAGCCTGGCCAACATGGTAAAACCCTGTCTCCACTAAAAATACAAAAATTAGCCGGGCATGGTGGCAGGTAAAGTCCACTGCTTGGGTCATCACTCTGCCACCTTCACTAGCTATGATCTTAAGAGAGTAACTGCCCTTCTAACAATAGTTGGCACCAATAGTAATCCCAGCTACTCAGAGGAGACTGAGGTGGGAGAATTGCTTGAACCTGGGAGGCAGAGGTTGAGTGAGCTGAGATCGCACCACTGCATTGCAGCCTGGGTGACAGAGTGAGACTCTGTCTCAAAAAAAAACAAAAAAGTCAGCATTTGGTGGCTTTGTGGAAAAGATGTAATACACAGAGAGGGGTGCAGGCCATTCCTACTCTTCCAGGATCAAAGACACATTCCTCCTGTGCCAGCCTTGGAGTCAGATGGATGGGGCAGGACCAGAGAGCCAAAGCAGCTGGGGTGCAGTGGAAGGGGTAAGAGTTGGGGAACCCCATGTTACAAATAGTTCTCCACTCAACCCTGCCGGGCCATGTCTTGACCATTTCCCTGGCCAGCCCTGGATTACTAAAGCGCTCTAAGATGCACATCTAACTGGATTAAAGTGCTAATGTCCATCCAGACAGGGCTAGTCCCCAGAATGGGCCTGGCATGTGCCTTGGGGCTCTCCGAGAAGTGACTCCTGCTTCCACTGGCCGCTCCTCTTAGGACAACATGGTGGGGAAGAGTACAGAGCCTTACAGTCCGCTGCATGGGCCACTGCTCTGCCACCTTCAGTAGCTGTGATCTTGGGAGAGTGGCTGCCCTTCTAATAATTTGTAAGATTAGATTGTGACTTTGCACAGCACTCAGCCTGGCATTGACAGCTGTTGTTAATATCTGAAAGACGGGAGAGCAAAGAATAGAACTCATCTCTCCTCTCCTCTTAGCCTCAGTTTCGAAGCCTCCTAGCCCCAGGCCGAAGATGGAGATCTTCGGCCTGGTAGTCTGAACCATGTAGGCAGGAAGTCACAAACTGTTGGGCCACAGTATTTCAAAAACTGTTGGTTGTCATCATTCAGAAATTAAGAGGTTTCAAATTCCGATTAAAACTTATCTTGAAAAATACAAAGAGCTGCCCCTCTGGGCCCCCATTCTCTAAAGCAACAACGGGCTAGAACTGAAGGGCAGCTTCCCTTCCCAAACCAGGCGCGGCCCTTCAGTCTCCTCCAGCACCATTCCCATTTCAGCACCACTGCCCAATTCCCCTGGGCTGGTGCCCGCTGCCATCAATCATTGTGTTTGCACCTTGATGTCCCTTATGCCTCACCTGTTTTCTTATTTCTGCTACCTGCTGGGCTCTTTGCACTTGACGCCGGCTAGTGTCAGGTCCAACTGGCCTCCTTGGGCACTTTAACTCAAACCATCATGATGTCCCAACCCCCGTATGGTGGTTTCCTAAAGATGCCCACCCCGCAGGCAGTGGCATAATCTCGGCTCACTACAACCTCCCCATAGGGTTCAAGCGATTCTCCTGCCTTAGTCTCTGGAGTAGCTGGGACTACAGGCATGTGCCACCACACCCAGCTAATTTTTGTATTTTTAGTAGAGATGGGGTTTCGCCATCTTGGCCAAGATGGTCTCGATCTCCTGACCTCGTGATCCGCCCTCCTCGGCCTCCCAAAGTGCTGGGATTACAGGCATGAGCCACCACATCCAGCCAATTTTTGCATTTTTAGTAGAGACAGGGTTTTACATGTTGCCCAGGCTGGTCTTGAACTCCTGACCTCAAGTGGTCCACCTGCCTCGACCTCTCAAAACGTTGGGATTACAGGCGTGAGCCAATGCGCTCGGTTGCATCAGTACCTTTATAACCGGTTTTACAGATGAAGAAACTGAGGATCTAGAATATGAAACTGTATGCCCAAGGCTGTGCAGGCCTGACCCCAGACCCTTGCTTTTCTACCCAGCCACCCACCATGGACACTGGGAAGAGGCATCAGCAGGGTGTATTCTGGTCACCAATTATGGGGATGGTTGCTGTGTAGGGGGAGAGGCCTGCGCCAGAAGCTTTGACTGTGTTGCTGTAGAATAACTCATGGGCTGTAAAGGTCTTCAAAGCCAGTAGTTTTCAAAATGGAATCTGGTAGATTCCCATCCCTTAGCTCCCTTCACTGCTTGCCTGTGATGAATACCCCGAAGAAGAATAAAAGGGAGGCCAGTTTATGAATTTATGCTATGTGGTTCTCCTGGCCCCTAGAGTATGTACGGCCACCAGACAGATTTATTAAGGCTCAGTAATGTCATGTGAACTATAATATGACTTTTGCAAACAGCAGGAAAAATAAAACTCTCCCCACCATCTCCCCAGCTTCAGCGTAACATTTTGGTACATACCATTCATTCATTCATTTAACAAATAGTGAGTATTACCATGTGCTAGGAATTTCCCTTCCATCTTTAAAACCATACCTGGGATCACACTGCACCAAGCTGTTCTGCAAAATGCTTTTTTCTGTGTGTTGTGTAACAGTATACATGGCTATTCTCCCACACCTCTAGCTCCACTTTGTCTTTTATAATAGCTGGTATTGCATTGTAGTTCATTTTATGGTCTTACCACCTCCTCTTTCTACCGCCTCTTGTGACAGCCTCTGCTCTCACACCTAGCGGCAAACCTCACCTGCACCACACTAGCCACACCCTCTGCTTGCCCTGCCCAGGAGGCCACTGAGCAAAAACAGGAGCCTTGTTGGGTCGCTGCGTGGAGTGGGGTCAGGAGGAAGGGGCAGACACAGGGCCAGCACCGAGGGGCACAAGGACATTCCCTTTGCCTCAGAAGACCTGCCAAGTGTTATGTCTCTGAATTAGGGCAAAGTCCTAGATGGTGTGGGATTCACCTTAAAGATAACCAAGAACATAAACAGGAGGAGACATAAAAGGATACTGCCTTTAAAATATACAGTTTGACTGGGCTGTGAGCTTCACATCTGTACAACTTGGAGTATTACACAGTGACTACCATTTACTTATCCAATCCTTTCTTGTCACTGCCTTTCTTAAAACCCTCTAGCTTCTCTCCTGCTCTTCAGTGTTGGCTGGGCTTAGTAACCCACTTCCAAAGAACAGAGTATGGAAAGGAAAAATAGCAATTTTACAACCTGGCAGATGCCACCTTAACCTGGTGAAAGTTAAACCTCACCAATAATAAGTCATGTTGGCCAGGCACGGTGGCTCCCAGCACTTTGGGAGGCCAAGGTTGACGGATTGCTTGAGTCCAGGAGTCTAATGTTAATTTCGGATTTTGATAAACGTACCACGGTTATGTAAGATATTAAAATTAGGGGAAGCTGGCTAAGAAATATAGGGCAATTCTCTACCATCTTTGCAACTTTTCTGTAAACCTAAAATAAACCTAAAATTATTTCAAAATAAGAAGAGTTTTTAAATAATTAAGAAACAAACAGGCCAAGCACGGTGGCTCACACCTGTAATCCCAGCACTTTGGGAGGCCAAGGTGAGTAGATCACCTGAGGTCAGGAGTTCAAGCCTGGGCAACATGGTGAAACCTCATCTTTACTAAAAATACAAAAATTAGCCGAGCGTAGTGGTGCATGCCTGCAATCCCAGCTACGCAGGAGGCTGAGGCAGGAGAATCACTTGAACCTGGGAGGCAGAGGTTGCAGTGAGCCGAAATCACACTACTGCACTCCAGCCTGGGCGAAAGAGTGAGATTCCATCTCAAATAATTAATAATAATAATAATGAATAAATAACAAATAAACTTCAGTTTCTTCTCACTGGTGTTAGGAATAAAGTCAGTCTTCTTACTGAAGTCTGTAAGACCCTACCTAATCTAGCCCAGACTACCTCCATCTTCTCCCACCCTCACCTTGTGCCCCTTCTTGCACCTCCTATAACTCTCTCAACAAGCTAAACAGCCCTTTCCTGCTTCTGAGCCCTTCCTGCTTCAGAAGCTGTTGCTTCTGCCAGGCCATAGTCCTCTACTCCTTACCTGACCCACGACTCACTCCTTCTTACCCTCAGAAAGGCCTTCCTGGGCTGCCCTGATATTCTCTGCTGTAGCTCCCGTCTTTTCCTTTGCTCTCCTTATTTCAATTTGCAATTATATTACACATGTGCTCTTTTAATTTATTTGCTATCTGTCTTTCTCCCTTTAAAGGCAATTTTATTTTATATATTATTTTTTTAATATATAAAATTATACATACATTTATAAATATATGTGTATATATATATTTTTTTGAGACAGAGTTTCACTCTTGTCTCACATTGCACTCTGCTCAGGCTGGAGTGCAATGGTGCAATCTCGGCTCACCACAAACTCTGCCTCCTGGGTTCAAACAATTCTCCTGCCTCAGCCTCCTGAGTAGCTGGGATTACAGGTGTGTGCACCACCATGCCTGGCTAATTTTGTATTTTTAGTAGAGATAGGGTTTCTCCATGTTGGTCAGGCTGGTCTCGAACTCCCGACCTCAGGTGATCTGCCCACCTCGGCCTCCCAAAGTGCTGGGATTACAGGTGTGAGCCACCGTGCCTATTTATTTATTTTTAAATTATTATTATTATTTTTGAGATGGAGTCTTGCTCTGTCACCCAGGCTGGTGTGTAGTGGTGCAATTTCTGCTCACTGCAACCTCTGCCTCCTGGGCTCAAGTAATTCTCCTGCCTTGACCTCCCAAGTAGCTGGGATTACAGGCGCCTACCACCATGCCCAGCTAATTTTTGTATTTTTAGTAGAAATCAGGTTTCACTCTGTTGGCCAGGCTGGTTTTGAACTTACCTCAAGTGATCTGCCTGCCTCGGCCTCCCAAAGTGCTGGGATTACAGGTGTGAGCTACCACGTCAAAGGCAGTTTTCTTCACTGCTCTATCTGTAGGTTCTAGACACTACCTAGTTATCAATGCTGGTTATCACTATATTGACTATCAGTAATATTGACTATCAGTAGTGTTTTTTGTTTGTTTGTTTGTTTGTTTGTTTGAGACAAGTTTCACTCTTGTTGCCCAGGCTGGAGTGCAGTGGTCTCAAACTTCTGACTTCAGGTGATCCACCCACTTCAGCCTCCTAAATTGCTGGGATTACAGGCGTGAGCCACTGTGCTCGGCAGGTTTTTCTATTTCTTTACAAGGCTGGTGTTTAGAATCATCATAGCACTGGGAAGGGGTTACCTCATTGAATTGTATATATTAAATATGCACAGCTTTTTATATGTCAATCATACCTCAAAAAAGTTATTGGGGGAAAAAAGTCACCTTGACTATAAGTACAATAAGTCACTTTTTTGTTGTTGCTGTTGTTTAGAGACAGGGTCTCACTCTATCACCAGGTTAAGGTGCAGCGGCGCAATCATAGCTCACTGCAGCCTCAAACTCCTGGGCTCAAGCAGTCCTCTCACCTCAGCCTCCCAAGTAGCTAGGAATACAGGTGTGTGACACCATGCCAGGATAATTTTTTCTTTTTTTGAGACAGAGTTTCGCTCTGTCACTTAGGCTGAAGTGCAGTGGTGCAGTCTCAGCTCATTGCATCTCTGCCTCCCGGGTTCAAGCAATTCTCTTGCCTTAGCCTCCCAAGTAGCTGTGATTACAGGCGCCTGCCACCACACCTGGCTAATTTTTATATTTTTAGTAGAGATGGGGTTTCACCATGTTGGCCAGGCTGGTCTTGAACTCCTGATCTTGTGATCTGCTTGCCTTGGCCTCCCAAAGTGTTGGGCTTACAGGCGTAAGCCACTGCCTGGCCCTAATTTTTAAAAATTTTTTGCCTTGTTATGTTACCCAGGCTAATAAATCACCATTAAAACCTCTTCCTTAGATTTTCCTTGGAACTAACATCACAAAGACTATTTTTTTTTTTTGAGACACAGTCTTGCTCTGTCGCCAAATTGGAATGCAGTGGTGCGATCTCGGCTCACTGCAACCTCCGCCTCCTGGGCTCAAGTGATCCCAGTAGCTGGGACTATAGGCCCATGCCACTATGCCCAGCTAATTTTTGTATTTTTAGTAGATACGAGGTTCACCACAATGGTCTCAATCTTGACCTCGTGATCTGCCTGCCTCAGCCTCCCAAAGTGCTGGGATTACAGGTGTGAGCCACCGTGCCTGGCCACAAAGCCTTGTTTTAAATGGCTCAATGACTATTTTGTAGACAACCATATACAGTGCTATATGGTCATCCGCAACCTTCAGAGGATTTGGCTATTAGACTGCCCATAGGTAGTGGCTATTCACCCTCGCCAACCCCTAACTCAGGTAGAAGAAATGGAAGAGGAGTTCTAGGGTTTTTCAAAGTGTATTCTATTAGTTCTTTTAACAACCCCCTTTTTCTCAGAGGCAAGGGGCAGGGCACAGAGCTTCAACTTCTAAAATCTTCCAAAGTAGATCACATGGAATATTGTCTCTAAAATCAAAATCATGTTTTCCTTGTAACTCCAGGAAGGAGGGGGAAGTCAGATCTTAAACAGGTCTCAAATTAGAAACAGTCCCCGCTCCCTCCATGTTACATAGCCCAAGTCTTTCTCTTGTGGACTTACAGACTGGAGCCCTGCCAAAAATGTGAGCAAGAATTTGGCCCATTGTTACTTTAAATATCCTGTGTCGCAGGCCATCTAGGAATGTCTAAGTATGGGAATTTTCCTTTTGAGGTCTGGGATGTAGATATAAATAAACCGTTTGTTAGATTCTGTCTCCATCCTGCCTCTCCTAGCTTCAGTGGCCATGAATAAGCCAGCCTTGTAAATAACGGTTACCAGCCCGCTCTGTGGGGGAGGCCAGAAGCGGAATGCATTAGGATCATTTCCCTTTACTCTTTAACAATAACTTCTACAGGACAGGCGAGCTGGGGAGTAACTATTTCCAAGGCTGCCCCACACATCTCTTGAAAATGCAGTCTGGGAGATCATGGTTTAACCTCATTCATTCTGGCCTTTCTGCCTCCATGTTAAAGTTTGAAGAGCTCGTATTTTTGGTAGACTGAATGAGAAGAAAGCTTTATTCCCATCTTCCTTACCACCTCTTCCCCCAAAGGATCTGCTGAAGTTAGCAGATGACACAGATGACCTGGTGGAAGAAGTTTATAGCTGTTTCTCTCCTTCTAGCTCTGATTTCCCCAAGTTTCTTTGACCTTGGGATGAGGAAAAACCAAACAACCTGAAAGCAGTGCTTTGAGTGAGACCAAAGGAGTCTTCCCTAGTCTCAGTTTCCTCATCTGGAAAATGAGGGCAATAATGACCTCTCTCACATGGACTGTTGTCAGGGGTCAATGAGAGTCTGTGTACAGCATTTGCCATGAGGTAAGAACTCAATAAAGGAAAGAAGACAGACAGCTGAGGGAGAAGGAGGAGGAAAGGGAGACAGAAATAGAGAAATGGAGGGCAGACAGAGGGAGATCCACAGTGAGATGCGGGGTGGGGGCACATTAAGAGCACAGATCTAGAGAGACAGGAAGGCAGAGGCTGAGATGATGTGAGAAGCGCCTGAGGGGAAAAGAAGGGAGAAACTGGCTGGGTGTGGTGGCTCAAGCCTGTAATCCCAGCACTTTGGGAAGCCGAGGTGGGTGGACCATGAGGTCAAGAGATCGAGACCATCCTGGCCAACATGGTGAAACCCCGTCTCTACTGAAAATACAAAAAAATTAGCTGGGCGTGGTGGCACACACCTGTAGTCCCAGCTACCTGGGGGGCTGTGGCAGGAGAATTGCTTGAACCCGGTAGGCGGAGGTTGCAGTGAGCCGAGATCTCGCCACTGCACTCCAGCCTGGCGCCTGGCGACAAAGCAAGACTCTCTCTCAAAAAAAAGAAAAAATTATAACTCAGGTCCTCTAATAGTAAGCAGAGATCCAAACAAGGAGCAGAGGCAGTGCCTGCTGACTGGACCTTCCCAAGGGCCCTACAGCTGGTCACCCAGGTCAAGGTCAGCCAAGTCAACTAACTTTGACTAAGGGCCCAGTAGGTACCAGAAAAAGGGCTGGGCTCAGGCTACGTAAGGAGCAAGACCATGATGGAGGGTGCATACATTCTAGAGTGAAGGCAGCATGCAAGAAGCAGGTATAGGAAATAGATGATCAGGAGAATTTTAAAGAGTGAAAAATGCTGCAGGGAAATTAAATCAGGTGACAAGATAGTAAATGGTTCAGGTGGTGGTCAGGGAAGGCCTGTCTTAGAAAGTGATGTTTGAGGCTGGGCATGATGGCTCACGCCTGTAATCCCAGCACTTTGGGAGGCTAAGCCAGGTGGATCATGAGGTCAGGAGATGAAGACCATCCTGGCCAACATGGTAAAACCCCGTCTCTACTAAAAATACAAAAAAATTAGCCGGGCGTGGTTGCACACGCCTGTATTCCCAGCTACTCGGGAGGCTGAGGCAGGAGAATTGCTGGAACCCAGGAGGTGGAGATTGCAGTGAGCCGAGATCGCGCCACTGTACTACTAACTGGGTGACAGTTTGAGACTCCAACTCAAAAAAAAAAAAAAAGAAAGAAAGAAACAAAATGATGTTTGAGCTGAAATGCAGTAGGAAATTTGGAGGTCTGAGCCTCAAATGTGGTCTTTCCTAGTAGGCTTCCTGGACCTAGTCCTTATATGCATGCGTGCCCACACACATGCACACCATAAAAAACAGACCAAAGAAAAATCTGCAAGAATTGTCCAAATAACACAAGATGGGGATGAACTGGATCTACAAGCCCAGAGTTCTTCAGAACTAAAGACGCCTGTCACATGGCATAGCAAGAGCAGGAAGGGGCTACTAGGCCCCTGGGAAGCCCTCCCCAGGGAGAGGGCAGGCAGACAAATGGCCCAGAAAGAGACCCCCAGCTGTGTGCTGTTTTCCTTCCTAATGATAGCGCCTAGCTCACTGAATCACCCAGGCTTCCTCTAACAGCAGAGAAACTTCACACTTCCCAGCCCTGCATTCCCCCAGCCCACCTCTGCCTTTGCCAGGGGTCACAGGACCATGATCTACATAGAAAGAAAAGCTTAGGGGTAGGGGGTTCAAGGGGAGCCAGAGAAAGCCTTCCAGGCAGGAAGCCTCTCCTTGACCCAGGAGTACAAACTGGGTTGGAACTGCTGTCTTCAGGTCAAAGCTGCCAAAACAAAGTTAAAGGTATAAAAACAAAGTGAGAAGGTCACGCAGCTATGGGCCTCTCTCTCTGGAACCCAGGGGTGGGGGTGAGGTATGTGTGTGAAAAAGACTTGACTAAAAAGCACTTTTCAACCATTTTAACCGCAGATGTCCCTCCACTGCCATAAAAGAGCGTGGGAAGGGTGGGTGCGCACCATTCGGCAGCGGCTGCTTTCATTTATTCTGTAAACACGTATTTTTACCTGTTTTAACCAAGCCAACATCTCGGCTTTCCCTCCCAACCTGCTTTTCCTACAGCTTTCCTCATCTCAGTAAAGATTCAATTTACCCGGTACCTCAGGCCAAAAATCTTGGGCTCATCATTGACTTCTCTCTTTACTTCCTACCCTACATCTGATCCAGCAGCAAAATCGTATTGACAGTTAAAGGTGCACATTCAAATGATCCGCTCTGTTCTCACCACCTCTGCCAAAACAGATGCAGAATCCTATCAGTTCTCACCGTCTCCACCACCCTCCAAGCCACCACTCTCCCTCTGAATTATCTCTAAACAGGTCTCCCCCTGCCTCCCCAGGGAATCAGCTGAGAGCTGTTACCAGCGATGTGGCCTTGGGCTACTTCACCCCTCTGCTGTTCAGTCTCTGCACCTGAACAGCCAGAACGTAATGGTACCTCCCTCATGAGACACTTGTGAAGATGACATAAAAGAAATCATGGCCTTCCAAGAGCACCTGGTATATAGGAAGTCCTGCTATTCTGATTTGTCTGTTGTTTCACTTATCACACTGGCCATTTAACAGTCATCTCCTCTCACTAGATTGGGTGCCACTGAGAGGCAGGAGCCATACCTAACACCTAGCACAAAATCAGAAGTTACTCCTTTGCTCAAACAATCCCCCTCCCCCCGCCATCTCTGTGGCTTCTCTTTTCCTTTAAAACTGTATCTGAAGTCCGCATAGTGGCCCACAGGCTCCAACTGACCCGTCTCTGACTGTATCTCTCCCACTCACCCTACATCTTACTCACTTCCTTCCTGACACATGGCCTTCCTCAGGCTCCTTCCATCACACCAGCATGTTCTGTCTCAGGGCCTTTGGATGTGCTGGTTCTTTGGTCCGGAAAGCTCTTTGGCCAGATATTTGCATGGCTCACTCCTTCACTTCATTCAGCTTTGTTTAGTTGCCACCTCCTCAGAAGGGCCTTATTTTTTTATTTTATTTTATTTTATTTTTGGAGACCGAGTCTCACTCTGTCACCCAGGCTGGAATGCAGTGGCGTGATCTCAGCTCACTGCAACCTCCACCTCCCAGGTTCAAGTGATTCTCCTGCCTCAGCCTCCTGAGTTGCTGGGATTATAGGCACCCACCACCACACCTGGCTAATTTTTGTATTTTTAGTAGAGACACAGTTTCACCTTGTTGGCCAGGCTGGTCACAAACTCCTGACCTCAGGTGATCCACCCGCCTCTGCCCCCCAAAGTGCTGGGATTACAGGCATGAGCCACCATGCCCAGCCAGAAAGGGCTTATCTGACCTCCCTGTCCAAAATAGTCTGTCCTTCAACCTCCTACCTCCCCTTAGCCTAGTTTATATTTCATCACTACCTGCTCTTATATTTACATTTTTGTTTAGTTGTTAATTGTCTGTCTTGTCTACTGGAATGTAAGCTCAATGAGGGCAAGGAGTTTGTCTTTGCTCACCGTTATATTCCCAGTGCCCAGGAACCTGGCTTATGGTAGGTGCTTAATAAAAATGTGTTGAATGAATGAACAAATGAATGAATTTACCGGGTGTTCATGTATCACAGCACTGTGTAAGGCACTTTACATATTATATATACATTTGTTCATCCTCACAATTATTATCACCACAAAATGTGACTCCCCCTTTTTGTTGAGACAGGGTATCACTCTGTCACCCACTCATTCCTCACTGCAGCCTCGACCTCCTGGGCTCAAGTGATCCTCCAGCCTCAGCTTCCTGAGTAGCTGGGACTGCAGAGTGTGCCATCACACCTGGCTGGCTAATTTTTTTTTTTTTTTTCTGTAGAGATGGGGTTTCTTCATGTTGCCCAGGCTGGTCTTGAACTCCTGAGCTGAAACAATTCACTCACCTTGACCTTCCAAAGTGCTGGGATTACAGGCATGAGCCACTGTGCCTGGCCCATTTGACTCCCCTTTTAAAGGCAAAGGAAACCAGGTTAAACTCTGAGCTTTGCACAGCAGAGAGAGCCTTCACATGCTGCTCCCTCTGCCTGGAATCCTCTGCTTCCTGTTCACTCCTGCCTGATGTACTTGGCCTTCAAGGTCAACTCAGACATCCTTCCTCCACGAAGCCTCTCCTGTGTCAGGCTGGTCAGGTGTCCCTCTGCCACTTAGTGTAGGCTACCTGGCTTCTCATCCCACCTCCTACAGCTGGGTGGCCTGGGGGAGGTTAGTCTTGCATTTTAGTCTCTACATCTAAAAGGAGGGAGAAAATAATACCTGTTTCATGAGACAGTTGTGTAGATTAAATAAGGTAAGTGATGACCTTCAAACAGTGCCTGACATGTAGTAAGTGCTAGTGTTATGATGTGCCTGCATTTCATTGACCATGCTGTGTTATAACTGTTTAATGTCCATCTCCTTTGTTATGGTTTGAATGTTTGTGTCCCCTCCAAAATTCATGTTAAAACTTAATCCTCAATGCAACATTATTAAGACGTGGGACCGCTGGGCACATTGGCTCACACCTGTAATTCCAGCACTTTGGGAGGCCAAGGCGGGCGAATCATCCTGAGGTCAGGAGTTTGAGACCAGCCTGGCCAACATGGTGAAACTCTGTCTCTACTGAAAATAAAAAATTAGCCAGGTGAGGTGGCGGCGGGCACCTGTAGTCCCAGCTACTCAGGAGGCTGAGGCAGGAGAATCGCTTGAACCCGGGAGGTGGAGGTTGCAGTGAGCTGAGATCGCGCCACTGCACTCCAGCCTGGGCGACAGAGTGAGACTCTTGTCTCATAAATAAATAAATAAATAAGAGGTGGGGCCATTAGGAGGCAATTAAATAATGAGGAGAGAGCCCTTATGAATAGGATTAGTGACCATATAAAAGGACTGGAGGGAGTTAGTGAGGTCCTTTTGCCCATCCATGCCTTCCGCCATGTGAGGACACAGTGTTCAAGATGCCATCTTGGAGGCAAAGACCAGGCCCTCACCAGACACCAAATCTTGCCAGCACCTTGATCTTGGACTTCCCAGTCTCCAGAACTGTGAGAAATAAATTTCTATTGTTTACAGAAGACCCAGTCTCAGGGATTTTGTTATAGCAGAACAGATGGACTAAGAGATTCTCTTACTAATCAAGTGTTACTGGAAGTCAGGACCATACTAACACTTAATACAATACATGGTACACAGTAGGTTAATGAGCACTGTTTGCTAAGTCAACAAAAGTCACAGTAAAAGCTGACACTCAGGGTGTTCTTTTCATATGCCAGGCCCATGCCAAACATTTGAAATGGATTAGCTCATCACCTAAGCCTCACCACAAAAACATAAGGCGCTATTATTTTTTGTCATTTTACAGATAAGGAAACTGAGGCCTTCAAAGTTTAAGCAAATCACCACCCAAATAGTAAATGGTGAAGCCAGTATTCACACTAAAAGGAAGGAAGGAAAGAAGGAAGGAGGGAAGGAAGGAAAAAAAGAAGGAAGGAAGGAGGGAGGGAAGGAAATAAAGCAACTTGACCTTACTATTTGGCTTAGCCAACCTAGAGCTCAAGGGGATTAGTGTACACTTATGTGTAAAAGGACAGGAGAGCTAATAAACTTGCAGATCTCCCACCCCAATCCCTAACCGCCCTCTGGCTCCAGCCGGAGTAATACAATGGCAGTTAATTGTTTCCTGCTGCCCTGATACTATCTATGCCTATCAAGCACCCAGCTTGGGGTGGGGGTGCAGGTCTCATTTTCTCCTGGAGACTTGTCATTGTTCACCTCTGGTTAAGGGTTGGAGGGGGGATGGTGTGCAAGCCTGTGGATTTCCTTGCCTCTCCACTTCCCTCTACAACAAATTCCTGCAGAGGAATGTTCGTACCAAAGCCACCTGATGAATAAATCATCAGGCCCCGAGGAGCACAGCCCAGACTGCAGCCTCCATCCTCACTCTTTCAAAATCAGGAGAGAGAAAAAAATTCCATCTCTGAACACCACACTGGGGGAAGTTTCCACTTGCCCTGAGTTTCAACCCCTTCAGGGACTGTCGGAAACACTCGGCCGACTGCTGCCAGCACCCAGGGCACAGAGCGGTTTGGGCTTGTCCAAGGCTGGAAACAAACTGGGTCGGTCTCGTCTTTCACAAGTGGTCCTGTTAGCCTGGGAAATGGGTGCTGAGAAAAAAAGAATGTGCTGCTTGAAGGCCGCAGTACAGGAAGGATGGGATCGTCCAAAGAATGTGGGTTTCAGGGTGGCCTTGGGTTCAAATCCCAGCTCTGCATCCACCAGGTAGGGAACCTTAGATCAGTTCTTTATCCCTTTTTCGCTTCAGTTTCATCATCTGTAAAATGGGTATCATCATTCTCACCTGACACAATCGCTGTTGGGATTAAGAGGGATGTTGGCTGTAAAATACCAAGGACAGAGGAGCTAGAAGGCACACTGTGACATTACTTCCATCCCCTCAGGGAGAGAGAGGGCCAGAGCAGGGCTGAGAGGAGCTGTTCAGACAAAGGGCCCCTATCGCTAGTATAAACGTGTTCTTTAGTCACTGCTCTCCAGGTCACATGGTTGTGACCTGCTGATTATCATTCACCGTCATACTCATAGGAACATGAGTTCCCTTCCAAAGGCCTTTGAGAGTCACAGTACAGTTTCAAACATGCTCCCTGGACACTGAGCACAGTGCTCAAAGCTTCTCTTGCATAATTAATTTATCCAATAAATATTTATTGAACACTATTTGTCAGGCCTGGGAGCTGGGATGAACCTGACAGACATGGAGCCTGCCCTCTCAAAGTCTGGCCATCCAACTGGGATGTCAACACACATGCTTGGTGGCAAAGCCAAATGCAAGATGATCCTGTAAGTTACACTGCTGGGCCCCTTGATTCTGGGTTTTTCATAGAGCCCTTTTATATGGACAGCGTGAAATGAAGACACCATTTGTTGAATGAGGAAAAGGAAACACTCCAAGGGATGCCCCAGAAGGTGAAGCATGCCATGGTGCCTGCCTCCCAGAGAAGCCAGCAGAGGCACAGGACTCCTCCCTATAGGCAGGGCCACTGGTACTCTAGGAAGTGAGGTGCCCTCCTCACATGGCATTACTGGAAAAGCCAGACTATGAACATGGCGTTTTCTTGACTCCCCCGCTGATGTTCATTCCACAGTGTCATAGGGAATTCATGCCAGTATGTCCCCTCTCCTCTGAGGATTTCAGACCATCGACTGAACAAGGTAACTGAGGCCCAGAGTAGGGCTGGAGAAAGTTTGAGATCAGAGCTTAGAGGGCCTTGAATATCAAATAACATGTTCAGTGCTGGTCTTCTGAGCAGGGCAAGCGATGAGTTAAGAGCTGTACTTGGGAAAGGGAGCACTGACAGGACAACCGTCATGGGAATAATACAGTATCAACCATCACTGCTGAGGCCAGTGCTCACCCCGGTCCTGCTGTTGCCAAGCTCATTTTAGAGATGAGAAAAAGGAGGACCAGAGAGGATAAGCCAATTGCCCAAAGCTACAGAGCTGGTAAAAGGGATTTAAACTCTCGGCCTGTGCTCCTGGATGCTGCCTCACCACCTGGATGACAGGGAATGAACTAGAGAAAAGACTGTAGGGAAGGAGGGAGGAGACTAGTGAGCAATGGAAGAGACTTGCAAGAAATATCAGCAAGAGGCTCACACCTCCCTACACCCTGGGCCAGTCTAGTGCTGGCATGGTCCTGTGACAGGCCTTGCCCCTTCTGCTGTGCCCCTCTAGAAAACCCTTTCACTCTTTACAGTCTATTGAAAGCTGGTCCACCCATCCCAAAGGCTACTCTCTTTCCCTACCTCTCATTGCTCTGATGACATCCAGCCCCTAACTTTGCCTTTGAAGCCAGGATCAGGATATGGTCTGCCACCTCCTGGCTGTGCAACCCAGCCTAGTCTCTGAAGCTGTGTCCCCATCTGTCAGAAGGACGTCAGAAGCCCTACTCATGGCTGGGTGTGGTGGCTCGCGCCTGTAATCCCAGCACTTTGGGAGACCAAGGCTGGTGGATCATTTGAAGTCAGGAGTTCGAGACCAGCCTGGCCCACATGGTGAAACCCTGTCTTTACTAAAAATACAAAAAATTAGCTGGGCATGGTGATGCATGCCTATAATCCCACCTACTCAGGAGGCTGAGGCAGGAGAATCACTTGAACCCAGGAGGTGGAGGCTGCAGTGAGCCGAGATCGCGCCATGCACTCCAGCCTGGATGACAGAGCAAGACTCTATCTCAAAAAAAAAAAAACAAGAAAAAAAAACTTATTCACTGAAGATCTGTGATAACTAAATGAAAGGCATTTCTCTTTGATTTTCGTTTCTCTTTCATTTCTAAAAATGAAATAACACTGTGTGTGTGTGATGAGTGGCTTCTCATTAATGTTGCTGGATGGCCACCGGACTGTGTGTTTTTGTTTTCGTTTTTGTTTTGCCTCTTGTCTGCCCCTCCGTGGTAGACTCCACAGCGGACCTCTCATGCTGAGGCCTCCACTCTGGGTCTGCCTTGCAGAAATGTTCTGGATACCAGAACAGCCAGCGACAGCCAAGGGGCCAGGCTGCCAGGCCTTCCCTAGCACCCACCAGCCTTTTCCTGAGTCTGGTGTGGCCTCTGGTTTCTCAGACAGCTGCAGCCCCGCACGATTCCACAATTCGCCTCCTTCCCATGTAATCAGTTTCAGGATTAGCCAGCCAGGAGGTCATAAAATGCAAAAAGGAAGTGGGAGCATCCCACAATTGTAGGAACCCGGACTCTAAGGGAAGTAACCTGTCTGTAGGTCTGTCTGCCTTGGGGGAAATGGGCCATAAATGCAGCCTTAAGGGCTGGTGAAAGGATACGAGCGATTTATAAAAAGTCTTGGGCTTTTGAACTCTTTAAAGAGGCAATAGTTTTCCCTTGAGTAATTGGGGCTTGGTATCAAAGGCTCAAATGTTTCAGCAAATAAAGCCCCCAGCACCCAGCTGGAAAGAGTGAGGTTGAGGAGTGTTTGCAGGGAAGGGTAGGAGCCACAGCGGAAGGGCCTGGCCTTGGATGGGACAGTCCTGCTGTACATTCCCAGACTCCACTATGTACCAGGCCCAGCTGGTCACTAAGCGCATATACATTAAGTTATGCCTAAGGATTATTCTCTTTCTTCAAAAACTAGCAGGTGGGCTGAGCACAGTGGCTCATGGCTGTAATCCCAGCACTTTGGGAAGCCGAGGCCAGAGAATCACTTGAGGCCAGGAGTTCGAGACCAGCCTGGGCAACATAGCAAGACTGTCTCTTAAAAAAAAAAAAAATTAAAAACATTAGTGGGACATGATGGTGCATACCTGTGGTCCCAGCTACTAGAAAGGCTGAGGCAGGAAGATCACTTGAGCCCAGGAGTTCGAGGCTGCAGTAAAGTATGATTATACCACTGTACTCCAGCCTGGGTGATAGAGTCCTGTCTCAAAACAAACAAACAAAACAATAACAACAACAAAACAAGTAACAGCAACAATTAGAAAGAGCAGATATGTGAGCCAAGCAGATGATTCTGGTGGTTTGCACTTGTAGTTTCTTCCACCTGGAACACTCCTCCTTAGTCCTTTTTTTCTTTTTGAGACGGAGTTTCGCTCTTTTTGGCCAGACTGGAGTGCAATGGCATGATCTCACTGCAACCTCCGCTTCCCAAGTTCAAGCAATTCTCCTGCCTCAGCCTCCCGAGTAGCTGAGATTACAGGTGCCCGCCACCACGCCTGGCTAATTTTTGTATTTTTAGTAGTGACAGGGTTTCATCGTGTTGATCAGGTTGGTCTTGAACTGCTGACTTCAGATGATCCGCCCTCCTTGGCCTTCCAAAGTGCTGGGATTACAGACATGAGTTACCGTACCTGGCCTAGTCCCTTCCTAAATGTCACCTTCCTAATCATCGTGACACCTTGAATCACATTACTCAGTTTTATTTTCTTCAAGGAACTTTTGACCATCTGCGAGCTGGGCTTCATGGCCCTATGTTTCCAGCCAGACACGCTCTGTGTTTGTTGCATAAATGAATAAATAAACACACACTCTGTTAGAGGACCTGTGGATGTGGGGACTGGAATGCAATAAGAATGCCCTCAGAGAGAAGGTGACATCTGAGCTGGGCCTGAAGCTGGGAGTGAGAGTGCACCCCGCAGGAGGGCAGCAGGAGACTGGAGAGGACCTGCCACAGTGAGGTCTACAGGGCAGTTTCAGAGACCAGGCCCCATGTGGTGTGGCCGGAGCACAGGAGGCAGGGAACAAGCTGTAAAGGAAGCTTGCAGTCGGGTTATGAAAGGATCCCAGAACCAAACTACAAATAACTTTGGAAAAAGCTACATTTCCCCAGGAGTTCTTGGGGAGGGAGAAAGGGAGTTCAGGGAATTTTAAGGCAGTAAAACTCTTCCCTATAATACTGCAATGGTAGATCCATATTGTTATATACTTGTCAAAATTCATAGTATGTGCAATAGAAACAATGAACCCTAATGTAAACTATGAACTTTAGTTAATAATAATGTATCAACATTGGCTCAACAATTGCAACAAAAGTACCATAAAGCAAAGTGTTAATAATAGAGAAAAGTGATGAGAGGGGGCGTGTGGGAGCTTACTATACTTTCTACTCATCTTTCTGTAAACCTAACACTGCTCTAAAAGATAAAACCTATTATGGCTGGGCACAGTGGCCCATGCCTGTAATCCCAGCACTTTGGGAGGCCAAGGCGGGAGGATCACGATATCAGGAGTTTGAGACCAGCCTGGCCAACATAGTGAAACCCTGTTTCTACGAAAAATACAAAAAGATAAAACCTATTACTTAAAAGAACAAAACAAGGCTGGGCATGGTGATTCACGTCTATAATCCCATCACTTTGGGAGGCCGAGGTGGGTGGATCACCTGAGGTTGAGAGTTCAAGACCAGCCTGGCCAAAATGGAGAAACCCCATCTCTACTAAAAATACAAAATTAGCCAGGTGTGGTGGTGGATGCCTCTAATCCCAGCTCCTCGGGAGGCTAAGGCAGGAGAATAACTTAAACATGGGAGGGGGAGGTTGCGGTGAGCCAAGATTGTGCCATTGCACTCCAGCCTAGGTAACAAGAGCGAGACTCCATCTCAAAAACAAAACAAAACACTACAAGTCCACCAATGGACTATTAATTAAACAAATCGTGATAGAACACAGTGAAGTATTATGCAGCCATACAGATTATGTGCCAATATGGAACAATCTCCAAGAAAAGTAAGTGCTAACTGGTGCGTATGGCATGCTCCCACTTATGTAATTCTACATGAGTTTGTTTGACGGTGGGGAGACTATTTCTGGAAAGATACACAAGGAATTCCAGTGTCACTGGCCTCTGGGGAAGGGATGGAGATTTTTCATGCTATACTCTTTTGTGTTTTTAAATTTTGTATCATGTGCAAGTAATACCTATTCAAAAAAAGAGATAAAGTAGGCCAGGCATTGTGGCTCACGCCTGTAATTC